>CM046669.1:81253992-81304926 GCA_025594165.1 Tamias sibiricus | reverse complement strand
TACAGTTCTGTATAGAAAGGTTGAACCTTACTCAAAGTATACTTAAATTTTTCTGTATTCTTTATTCTTTATTATAAATTACATTATATGTAATCCTAAAATTGTAGTAATAGTCAATAAAACAACAAAATTTAATATAGAGTATATCACTTTATAGGTAGATTTTCAGAAATGTACTTCTGATGTTCTCCTGTGATTAAGGTTATTTGTTAGATTAAAGCAAAAGAGGAGATTTGTGCTGTCAAGCAGTCAAAAAGAAATGGAGTGGGCTGGGGCTGTAACTCAGCAGCAGAGCACTTGCCTAGAATGTGTGAGGCACTGGGTTCGATCCTTAGCACCACATAAAAATAAATAAAATAAAGGCATTCTGTCCATCTAAAACTACAAAAAAAAAAATATTAAAAAAAGAAATGGCGTATATTCCGTCTTTTTTCCAGCTGTCTCTTCTCAGAGCTCTTCAACATTCCTTGTTCTCATATTTCCTGGCTTCTGCTCACTTTAGATCAGTTCCCTTTTTTCCAACCTTTCCTTAGATTGCTTAATATTTTGAAGTTTATAAAAAGAGGTAAAAGCAAGCCAAAATGTGACACAAGGCCAGCTCAGCATGTTATTTTTATCACATAATGAAGTATGTCAAAATGTTAAAAGAAAGAGTTATGTATGAATTTTCTTCATATCACCCTTAGAAATATTACATCTTCAAAGTTTGACTAAATTATCATCATTATGAAGTCTTTATAAGGCCAACTAAAAAAATTCCCATGGTACATTCTCTTGTACTTTATGACACTTAGCATTTTGTATTATAAGTTGAGCATCCCCTGATCCCCACATCCAAAATGCTCCAAAATCCAAAACTTTTTGAGTTACTGACATTGATGCTACCAGTCTGATGGCTCAGTGTACACAGAATTTGTTTCATGCACAGTATTATTAAGAATGTTGTATAAAGTTCAAGAATATTGTATAAAATTTTCTTCAGGCTATAAGGTATATATGAAATATAAAAGAATTTTGGGGCTGGGGTTGTGGCTCAGCGGCAGAGCGCTCACCTCGCACGTGCGCGGCCCGGGTTCGATCCTCAGCACCACGTAAACATAAATGCATTGTATTGTGTACAACTAAAGTAAATAAATAAATATTTAAAAAAAAAAGAATTTTGTGTTTAGACTTGGTTCTCATCCCCAAAATATCTCATTATGTATATACAAATATTCCAAAATTTAGAAAAAATCAGAAATCTGAAACACTTTTGGTCCCAACCGTTTTGTATGAGGGATGTCCTGAAATTCCAGTAGCTTTAAATTTTTTTTCTGGATTATGCCATATGTTCGTCATTGGTTGTTAGGAAAGGGAGCATTCTGTTCTAGCTAGCCATTCAGGAACTGTGCACAATGATGTCTTTGCCAGCTTCTAGCTGTGTCCATCTGAAGCATGTGTTCTCCTTGCTCACCATGGCAAGTATAGAGAGCTAGAGATTTGCATAAGCTTCCTGTTGGTTGGTTTGTAAATGATATCATTTCTAAATGATACTTTCATCCACAGTCCATTGAGAACTAGTCCTGTGAACCCACCTGATCTTAAGAGGATGTGGAAAGATAGAATGTTGGGCAAGTACCATCTTCTCTTCAGCAAATATTCATGAGTCCTTACTATGTACCAGGCTTAGTCCTTAATTTTTATGGCCTAGTTCTTACTGTACTAGGCCATGGAAATTAAAATAGAAAAGAAAAATTCCTGTTCTCATGGAACTTATAGTTTATATTCCATATTTAGTTTAATATTTATAGTTTATTTATTTTTGCAGCACCTGGGATTGAACTCAGGGCCTCACATATGCTAGATAAGCACTCTACCACTGAACTGCATCCCCATTTCTGTTTTTATACCTTTTTGAGGAACAACTTTTGTATCATGTAATTTCTGTATATCCTAACAAAAGAATACATATAGCAATAGTTCAGTAGATAAGTATAAATAAATATAACTATTTAATGAATTTTTGTGCAGATGCCCATGCTTTACAGTTACATACAATGAATACTCATGACATAAATTTAAGTTTGCCATAGTTTCAAATGAAAAATCAGTCCTCTGCTTGTTGTCTACACAGGTGAACATTGAACTCTTCGAGAAATGTTAAGTAAAAAGAAAGTTGCTTCTAGAGTAAAAGCTTTTGCTCATGATTCTACCCATAAAAATTATAAATGCCTTGAGACTTAAACTCTTTCATTTTTATACAGTATTATGGAGCTAAATCTAGGCAGTTCAGAGCCTTAATGAATTAAAGTAAGCATTCATTTATTTGTTAAATATTTATTAAACTTCTATGATGTGACAGGCAATATATTAAAGATGAAGGGACAAATATGATGTTTATATCCACAGGAAATCTGTAATTCCTGTTTAGGTAAACTGGACTTTATCCTGGACTCAAAATGATTTTTTTTTTTTTTTTTTTGAGGGGGGAGGTATTTTCTCTTCTAAACACAACAATTGTGTTCTATTTAAATATCCTCTAAGGAAGAATGGGAGGTAAGAAAGGTTGGAAACAACCTTTGTCCAACCCCTTTTTGAATGCCTGAATCCCCTTTAGAACATAAAGAACAGTCACCTAGTCTTTTCTTGAATACTACCTCCTGAGTCAGTCTATTTTATTTTTATCAAATCTTAATTACCAGAAAATTCTTCCTTAAATTTATCCAAAATCAAAACTTCCATCTCTGAAACTTATGTAGTAATTCACACCATTCTTTCCTGCAGTGACCCTTAAAATATTCTGAGGTAGTTATCAGGTTATCCAAAATCTTCTCATCTCCAATCTGTTACAAGATATAGTTTCAAGCTGCCTCACTATTTGATCACTCTGCTTTTAGAGTCCTGTTCGTCAGTGCATCTGAATGTGTGATATCCCGTGTCATATACAAGGATGATTGAAACAAAGTAGTTATTTAGTACAGTGGAATTTTTTTTAATTATAGGTTTGTTAGTGAAGTAATGCTTTCTGAAAAGTGCGTATGTAATTATAATTTGAAAATACAAGTAGAATAAGAAGAAAAAAAAGCATGAGGAACATTTAAATGCTTTAAAATGGAACAAATGGAAGATGCTCTGCCTTGAACCAACAGTGAATGAGATGAGAATGTATGAAAACTCTTGGATTAGCTGGAATAGGTTAAGGTGTTCGGTGCATTGCAGCCCCCAGATGATTGTTGTTTGCGAGCAAATAGGTATTTTAAAGAAGAACATTTTGTGGAATTGTGTGCTATAGCAAAAAGAAGAAACATTAATAGAGAAATGTTCAAATTTGGCAAGACCACTAGAAAGAGGTTGCTGTTACCCAGCAATAGGTCTTTCCATTGAGACAAGAAGGATACAGATAAAGAGAAATCATATAAGCAGCAAGATACAGAATTTGGCCAGAGGCATTTGGTGAAGGTATAAATCATTAAAAACTTACCCTTTGTCATAGACAACAGGATTCAAGTCAAAATGATAAAAACAGCTAACACGACATAAGCCTAACTAGGTACAAAACATCACTCTTAAGTGTTTCCCAAACATTGACAGTTATTGTCACAATGATTCTCTGAGTTAGGTAATTTTATTATCCCCATTTTATGGATGAGAAAATTGACCCATAGAGAAGGGAAGTAATTTGCTGAATGTCACATAGCTACTGAGATGGCAAAGCTGGGATCTTCATCTGGGTAGTCTGGCTCCAAAATCTGTCCTCTTAATCATATCTCACTGTACTATACTATAATGATTGATTTCAACCTACCTCCTTTCACCTCTCATAAATAACTAACCTTTGCCCTTCTTTTTTTTGCATGGTGCCACATTTCCTACTCCCCTCAAGGAGCCAATGCCTTCCTGGCCTTTTCTTCTTCCCTACTATTAAAACCTACTCTGTGGAAAGAAGCTAATAAGCTCATTCATTCATTCACACCAAGGTATAAATAACTGATATGGCTTAATATAAAATAATACTCCTCCAGGGTTGAATTTTTTAAGGGGGGTGGTGGTGGGGAATATTAAGGGATGATAAAACTTTATCCCAAAACCCTGTTGAAACTTAAAGTATATATGGGCATGGGAGGATGAATAAGTTGGGTGCATGACCTTCTGTGCTTTTCAAGTTACTCCACTGTTTAGCTGGCGCAGGACTTGTGGGAAACCTTCTAGTAAAAATGAGGTGGAAACATAAAAATGAGAATGAAAAGAATAAAGAAACATCTTTACTATATTGATGCAATGATTTTAGAAATACCTTATTATTTCCCTAATTCATTATCATTATGATAATAAGAGTTTTGAAATAATCCCATGAGACATAGAATGTAGAAGAAAGCTTTGACTTAGGTATAGTCATAGATGAAAAGAAACAATTCCAATCTAAGGCTTAAGTGCTCTTGTATGTACTTCTGATCTGGGTGGTGTCAAAGATTGGTTTTATTCCTTTATTTTCTGCAGAAATAATCTTCTCAGATGGATCTATGATATATCTGCTTTAAAAATCTTAAGAAATCTTAGAGTCTGGGAATGTTACCCTATAGTTATCTTTGATACCTTTCTTATTCCACATTAGTCATCAAGCCTTTTTATTTCTTTCTTTATAAGGTTTTTTGTATATTTCAGTCTAGTTGACTTCAGTTAACACTTATTGCCCACTCTACGGCAAGATACTTGCACTGGGTATACACATATCCCTATCTCAAATGTCCCATCTTCTAGGAGAGAATACAGCATTATATAATCATAAAAGTGTTTAAGCACAGAAGTAGAATACAAGAGAGAATTACTCTGCAGAAGATATTGCTTGAACAGAGTTGTGAATTATGGAAAGTAGTTTGCCAGAATAATGGTGGGGGAGCAAAATCACTTCAGCTAGAGGGTAAAGCAAATGCAGTCATGGAAACACAGCATGACCTGGTAGCTACAAGTGGTGTTGCTATAGAATATGAAGTTTAAGTCAAGGAGTGTAGGGGAAAATGTTTTACTTTTTTTTTTTTTTTTCATTGTTAGAATCATCATATACCTAAAGCATCAATTTGTTTATTTTCATGTCTGTGATGATTTAAGGCCTAGTCATTTTGGGGCACCTTGCTGAAGTCTTAACCTATGTCACTCATTGAGACTTTAGCCACTATATCTTACCTAAGTGTGTGCATTATGTGTCCTCAGTCCTCAACCCTCCATTGTAACTGTGCTCTGTTGATATCTAAAGGTGATGGAAGGAGGAGTGATGACTTTTCACTTATATCACCATGGTCATATTTGTTTTATCATCAGATCTGCACATAATAATTGTGAAAGTATATTGGAGGTAAGGGACTACTATGAAAATAGACTGAATGCTGTCAAATAATTCAGTTCAGCAAGTGAGTTTTTCTCTGTCTGTCCATCTAATAGTATGATTTCAAGAAAATACTATATGATGGAAGAAAACAGGAAGTGGAAACCTCCTTTTCATATATGAGAGAAAAGAGTGTACTTAAATTTATACTCATGCAGTTTCTGGCCTTAGTTCTTCAGGAGAGAAAACTTGTAGAGAAAGAGTTTATTCAGTTTCTTGTGTTCATCATAAAATTTGAAAATATATATTAAAAAAGGAATGGCTACTTATAAAATGAATATACTGCTTTAAAAGGAAGTTATAGTAAAAACACTGTCAAAGCAAACTGATTTTTATGTTAATTTACTTATACCTTCTTTTTTAAGGATGCTGGGCAGTTTTATGCTAAATATAAAGAAACAAGATTGAAGGAAAAAGAAGATGCACTGACTAGAACTGAACTTGAAACTCTTCCAAGTGAGTTTTAAAGATTCTCTTACTTTGTTAACAGTGTCATATAAAACTGACTAAATTTGGATTGTCTTTAAATTCAAATTCAGCACTCATTAAATTTTTTATGATTTCTTTACCACTTTCCAATAGGATGACTTGTACTTTATGTATTATGCATGGAAAATTCTTTATTACTAAATTACACCCAAAGTCCAAAATCCAAACGATGGATAAACTCAATATAGAGTCACACAACTCCTCAAGTATGGGGCTATCCAAAATCTGCAAAGTCCTATTATATTCAATACTGTAATTATAATTGATTTGGGGGATGGGCACTAGGGAGTGAACCCAAGGCACTCTACTACTGAGCTACATCCCCAGCCCTTTTTATTTTTTATGTTGAGACAGGGTCTCACTAAGCTGGGGAGGCTGGCCTTGTACTTGCCATTCTCCTGCCTCAGCTTCCTTAGTTGCTGGGATTACAGGCATGCATCATCATGCCAGGCACAAGTCTAACCAAATACCATGTATTTTAACAATACTATACGATGCTATATTATTGTTTTGAAAGTCTTTGTTCCGTTTGCAATATTGTCATATGATGTGAGCAACCTTGAATAAATGATCAGCATATTATAGAGAGATCTTCCATTGAATACTAAAAATAGTTCTTCCTGATCTTAGGAAAAGTTGAACATACTATTAAAGGAGACATTTTCCAACTCCTAGTCCTTTTATCTAATTATAGCTTTTCTACATCTTTTCCACACACAAATGCTCTGTCTCTTTACATTGCTTTATTTTACCCAGAGCATCTCACATCACTTAACATTAATTTATTAGTTTTGTTTTCATCTGGTTTTTCCCAATAGAATATAATATAAGCTTCATAAGGGTAGGGACTTTATCTATGTTGTTCATTCCAAGTTTCAGGGGTTAGGGCATAGTAATTTTTAAGGTGCTATTTTTTGTCTACAATATTCCTTCATGTTTCTGGGCAGCTTTGGGGACTGTTTCTTTTTTATATTGTGTCTGCAGCATTGAGTAGTGTTCTGGCCCATAGCAAATGTTTAGTAAATGGATGAATGGATTATGAATTATGAATAAGTATAGTTCCATGTATATTTATAAATGTCACCTAAGCATCTGTCCATATAGGACTTCAAGAAGCACATAATTTAATTCAAAAAGTTTCTAGACAATTACAAAAGACAATTACAAAATAATATTCTTGTCAGTTATATAATTGTTTAAAGCAAACTTCTGTTGAGAGAAGAATTAGGATAATAGAAAATTACATATTAAGGTTGGCAGATGCATGTGGTGGGAAGAAATGGGCAAATGAAATTACAAATGTAATTTTTATTTAATTTTTTAAGTAAAATAGTACATAAATATTTTTAAGCCTTTCAGATTCATCAGAAGGAAAAAATTACTTTAACAAAAAAGGAGAAAATATTAAACTAACCTATATTTTACCTGTAGAGATAGTGTGAATACACTATATTTCATAGCTTTCATAACGTCATATAATTTTTGTAACAAACCAGTTATTACTTTTCAGTTTTGGTGTAAGAATTGTCTAATGGTAATGAATACATATGGCCTGTATGAAAATACAGGTTAAATATGAAGTATTTATCACAATGAAAAAGCTCCTTTTGAAGTTTGTAGTCATTTTTTTCTAAAATTGTTCAAAGACTTTTGTTGTTGTTGCTTGTGGTATTTGGGCCTCATGCATGATAAGCAAGGGCTCTACCACTGAACTGTAATCCCAGCTATGTTCAAAGACTTTTGTTCTAAGAATTTGATTAAAATTCTAAGTTTTAATAATACTTTTAATTTTATTATTTAATTTTAAAAATGTGAAGAAACACAAAATCTTAAATATCTGACAGCCCTCTCTGTTGTTCAGTAGATAAATAATAGTCTTCTAAAACATTTGAAAATTTATTACTAGTTTATCATTTATTGAAACTCAGAATGGAATAAGTAACATTTAAAATAATACTCATACTAGGCTGTAGGTAATAAGACTACTGTTTCTCTCTCTCTTTTTTCCTATTTTGATAGATTTGGAAAAGGTGATGGTATCAACATTAAGAATGGTAAAGGACAGTCACATTCACTGTTAACAATGTCAAAAACTATCATGTAAATTTAATGTAGTCTCTAATGGTTACATGCAAAGAATATTTTAATTTTGTTAACTTCATTATATAATTAATACATAAAGGCATCCCAGAACCCTTAGTGTATATTTCATTTGCCCCATCCTTCTTAGTTTTAAAGACTTATCATTGGAATACTGAGTTCCTAATAACATTTCTATTTAGTTGAGTAAGTGCAACTTAAGCAGATTAACAATAGCTGCCTGATTTTCACCTAACTGCTAATCTTCCCTCACATCTATCTGCTTTACTGCTTGTTGTGCAGTATTCTCAGAGACTTGTATCAGAACTACCTTGAGTAGGGTGTGGTGGTCTTATTAAAATGATATTTTAGAGGAGGGGGAAATGTAAAAAGGGTAATTTCTTAAAAATAAATGTCCTTTTGAGAAATCTTTGTGCAACTCTGGGAAATGTTTGGCAATTATTTATTACATACCTTTAATCAATTTTATAAGTTTAAATAAGTTAAATATTTATAAGAACATAAATATTTTTGAGTATTAGGGATATTTTACACATTCTCTATTTATGTGAGTTTCATCTTTAAATCGCTTTTTTTAAAGTTTTCTGTATTGGGGATCAAACCCAGGCAAATGCTTCACCATTGAGCTATAATTCCCAACCCCATTTTAAATCAATAGAAGTGAATTTTATGAATTAAAAATCAAAATGAAACAGTTCATATTATGAATGGAAAATTCATTTATGTATGTATATTATATATATATATGTACATATGTATTTCATGTATACCTATGTATTTTTCTTTATCTTTTTGGTATTAGGGATTGAACCTAGAGCCACTCTACCACTGAGATATATCCCCAGCATTTCTTTTGTTTTGTTTTGAGACAGGGTCTTGCTAATTTGTCAAGGCTGGCTTTGACCTTACAAACCTCCTGCCTCAGCCTCCCAAGTAACTGGAATTATAGGCGTGTGCCACCAAGCCTGGCTCTTTTTTTTTTTTTTTTTTCTTTTAAGTTCTTAAATTGACACATAAAAATTGCACATATTTATGGGATACCATGCGATGTTTTGATACATGTAAGTATTATATAATGTTCAAATGAAGGCAAATATCTGTTTTCTCAAATGTTTTTTATTACTTTGTGGCAAAAACATTCAAATACTTTCTCACCTTTCTCACTAGCTTTTTAAAAATAATATATTAACAACGAATGCAAAATAAATGTTTAGCTCATTTTATAGAGATATTGTTTGTAAAGATCATTATTCGAATAGGTAAAAGAAGAGAAAAGGTAGAAGTAAAACTTATTAATTCCTTTGCTCTTTTCTCTATAACTTTTATGATTTTAAAATAACAGAAGTTATCAAACCCTCCTGCCAGGTACATCTTTATATGTAGAAATAATGTTGTTGACATTAGTCATGTTTTGCTGCTTGTTTTGTGTACCCTGTTGCATGTTCCAGTGATGGACCTAAGTTGGTTACCAAGGAGACACAAAGTAGGATGAGACATTTAGTGACGGTGGGGGACAGAATATGCCTTTTTAGTGTCTCACAATGAGAGAGTTATTCACCTTCCTTAAGATAAAGAATACTCGTTTTCTAGAAAACTTGGGTTCATGAAGAAAGGAGATAACTGATGCTGATGTGTAAATTAATTCACAGGTTGATGAGAAAGAGGAAAAAAGAGGCTTGGGGGGAAGGTGTAGCTCTAATTTAGATTTCAAACACTTTGCCTTTAAAAGGATAGGAGAATACCAAGATAACTGAAGATAACTTTTATTTATGAAAAGGCATGATTAGTTACCATCTCCATTATATTTAGAAACATGACTAATTCAAACTCTGTACCTCAACTTAGGAGCCATATTATGTTTTAAAACCTAATCGAAGCCCTACTTCCAAAAGATTTTGTATGTAGATAAAAATCCCTAAAGAATATTTTATCCTAATTATAATAGAAGAGTGAATTTTTAAAATCATACAGCTCAAATGTAAATTAACAATGCCTATAATATTTCAAATCATAGTGCTGTATATACGCACTATGTTTTACTCTTCTCGCTAAAATGATTCCAGGAAGTTTTTTATCTAATTGAATATATAAATGTTTGTGGCTATAGATTAATTGGTAAAATTTTGGTTGAAATTTGAATTAATAATTTGAAAATGAATACCTAATTTAGTATTATGCTTTATAAAGTAATGTGTCAATTTATAAGCTTCATGCTGTCAGGTGCTTATTTATATGTCCTTTGTCGCTGTAAACCCAAAGCCTTGAACAATGCCAGGCATATATATACTACATACTCAGTAAATATTTCTTGAATTAATGAATGGCCCTGGGTTTGATCCTCAGCAACACATTAAAAAATAAATAAATAAAAATAAAGACATCGTGTCCACCTACAGCTAAAAAAAATTTTTAAAAAAAGAAAAGAAGTACTAGGGCTTGGATTGTAGCTCAGTGTTAGAGCACTTGCCTAGTATGCATGAGGTCCTGGGTTCAATCTCCAGCACTGCAGGGAGTGGGTAGAAATACTCTTATTACTCTTTTCTACCCTCATACTTCTTAAAACAATGTAAACTCTTCAAAAAATTTCTTCAAGAATGTCTTTGTCATGACTAAAACTGGTTTTTGAATGATAAGCTCAGCTATTCAGACTGTATCATCCTTATTTCCAAATAATATATATGGTCCCTTTGAATCCATATGTAATGATGTCTCCGGAAATTTAAATTCAAGCTACAAGTACTAGTCACCTAATATTAGGATTTTCTTTTCCTATTTTCATTGTTGCTACAACAAAATTATATAATGTTTTTCTGTTTGTTTTTACTTTGAAATAATTATAGACTCATAGAAAGTTACAAAGATAGCACAAAGAAGTTCCATGTACCCTCATCTCATTTTCTCTCATTGTTGACATCTTATCTACCAAAACCAGGATATTGACATTGATACAAAGTGTTAATTGGTAGTTCTGTACTATTTTATCATGTTTATGTATTCATGTAACCACCACCCCAAATCCATGCTGGGGCATTGTTAGCATTGTTTTATCTTTTTTCTTCTTCTCCCCTTAGTCACTCCTATTCTTTCACCATCCCATGACAACCCTAATATCCTGCAACTATTAATGTATTTTTCATCTCTGTAACTTTGTCATTTTGAGAATGTGATTTTGAGGATCATAAAATATGTGACCTTTTGAGATTGGCTTTTTTCACACAGCATAATGCCAAGTTTTTCCATGTACCAATAATTCATTTTTCATAGATGAATAATATTCCATGGTATTCATGTATCACAATTTGCTTAAACATTCATCAATTGTAGGACATTTTGGTTGTTTATATTTTTGGCTATTGTGTATAAACCTGCTATACATAGACAAATTTTTGTGTGAAATTAGTTTTTATTTATCTGGGAAATGTCCAAAAATGCAATTGCTGGGTCACATGGTAAATTTATGTTTAGAGTGTTAGGACACCATAAAGCTATTTTCCAGAGTGCTTGTACAACATTTTACATTCCACCAGCAATGTGTGGAGATGCTGGTCTCTGCATCCTCATCAGCAAATGACATTGTCACTATTTTTAGTTTTAGCTGTTCCAATAAGTGTATAGAGATATTATGGTCTTAATTTACATTCCCCTGATGTCTAGTGATGGTGAAACATTTTTTTCATGTGCTAATTTGCTAGCCAAATATTCTCTTCAGTGAAATGTAACCTTATATCTTTTGCCTGCTTCATAACTGACTCTTATTTTTACTGTTGAGTTTTGAGAGTTCTTTCTTTATTTTAGAGATGAGTCCTTTACCAGATATGTGATTTGTAAATGTTTTCTCCCAGTCTGTAGCTTGTCTTTTCATTATAGATCAAGTTTTAAATTCTAATAATAATTAGAATAATTATCTAATTGTTTTCTATGAAATGTTTTATTTCAAAGATTTAAAAGTTTTCTCCTGTATTTTCTTGAAAGAATTATAATTTTACATTTTACATAATTCTGTGATCCATTTGGGGTAGGGGCTGTAATTGGGGATAGAACTCAGGGGTACTTCACCACTAAGTCACATCCCCAGCCTTTGTGTGTGTGTGTGTGTGTGTGTGTGTGTGTGTGTGTTTTATTTAGAGACAGGATCTCACTTGGTTGCTTACCACCTCACTGTTGCTGAGGCTGACTTTGAACTCGCGGTCCTCCTACCTCAGCCTCTCGAGCCACCGAGATTACAGGCGTGCACCATAGCTATGCCAGGCCTCTGTGGTCCATTTTGAGTTCATTTTTCTTGAAGTTGTGAGGTTTAGGTTGAAATTAATTTTTTGCTTCAGCACTGTTTTTTGAAAATATATTTCTCTTCCATTGAATTGCACTTAATATTTATCTTAAATCAGTCGTACTTATGTGGGCGAAAGAATTTTCTTCTAAATTCTTTATGCTGTTTCATTGATCTATATTTATTTTTCTTCTGTCAATATGATAGTCTTGATTATGTGGCCATACAACTTTTAAAATTGAATTAAGTGATTCTTCCCATTTTATTCTTGTTTTTCAAAATGTTTTAGCTATTCTCGTTCCTTTGCCTTTTAGTTTCTGCTTCTAGGATGGTATTGTGTTGCTGTGTTCTGCGGAGGGGACAAGTACTGTGTCCTCACATGACAGAAGGGATAGAGGAGGAAAAGGTGCTGCTGTGTGAAGCCTCTTTCATAAAGGCCTTAATCCTATTCCTGAGGGAGGATCCCCTGTGACTGAATCACCTCTTAAAGAGCCTACCTTCTTGAAGATTGTTTCAACATGAATTTTGGAGAGGCATAAGCATTCTAATTACAATATTAGTTTTCTCTTTTATATTGTTTTTTGTATGACTTTAGTATCAGAGTAATACCAGCTTTACATAATAAATTAGGAAGTGTTCTATTTGCTAAAAAAAGATGTGTAGTATTGGTGTTAAATGTTTGGCAGAGTTCTCTGGTGACACCATCTAAGCTTATCTTTTTTTGAAGTTTTTAAATTACAAATGAAGTTTTCTTTGTAGTTATAAGGCTATTCAAATATCAATTTCATGGTGAGTTGGTATAATTTGTGGTTTTGAGAAATTGGTTGATTTCATATAAATTGTCAAATTTATATATCTAGAGTTTTTCTAATATTCACTTTTTCTCTTCATGTTTGTGTGTCCTATGATTTCCCCTTTTTCAGTGCTAATATTGGTAACTTTTGTCTTCTCTCTTTTTTATCAATTTTGCCAGATGTTTTAAAATTTTATCAATATTTACAAAGAATCAATTCTTTTTTTCACTAATTTTTTTCTTGCTTTTGTTTTCGACTTTGTTGATTTTATTATTTCCTTCTGCTTGCTTTAGGCTTGTTTTTTTTTTTTTTTAATTTGTTCTGATTACTTATACGTGACAGCGGAATGCATTTCGGTTTTGTTTTCATCTTTTTTTCCTAGTTTATTTATGAAGACATTTAAATATTGATTTGAAGCTTTTCCTCTTTTTTAATGTAAACATTTATTGCCATAAATTTCCCTCTGTATGAATGAGTACTTGGAACTGTGCCACCAATGAAAGGAAATCCTAAGGAAGTACATTTCTTTACAGAGCTGTGTCATACCATCCTTTGGGCCCTCTGCTGGAAAGTAGAATCAAGTCTCAAATAATGCCTTTTTAATTGTATCCTCTAGTATTATAGATGTAGGACAGTACTATATCATACTCTGAATGTAAAACCTCTTGTACCTGCTTTATGCTACATAGTAGTGGCTTTATCAGAGCTGGGTTTTTTTTTTTTTTTTTTTTTTTAGTTGTTGAGGACCTTTATTTTTATTTATTTATTAATTAATATGCAGTGCTGAAAATTGAACCCAGTGCCTCACACATGCTAGGCAAACACTTTACCACTGAGCCACAACCCCAGCCCTCTCAGAGCTGTTTTTAATGATGTTACTCTAGAATGTTTTCTTTTCAGATGGTGGTTGAGAAGCTAAAAAAAAAAAAAAAAAAAAAAAAAAAAGCCAGGTATCAATAAGTAAATTTCCCTCTCCGCACTGATCAGGCTGTGTCCCACATATTTTGATATATTGTAATCTCATTTGATTAATTCATTATTTTTCTTTCTTGAGATTTTCTCTGTGATCCGTTGATTATTTTAAATTATGTTCTTTAATTTTTTTTAATTTCTAAGTGTTCAGGGATCTTCCTTTTACCTTTTCGTTACAAATTTCAAGCTTGATTCACTTTTCATGAGAAAACATACTCTGATTTCAGTTAATTTAAATTTGTTGATGTCTGTTTTATGGGCCAAGATATCATCTCTCTTTGGCATGTATTCCATATGCATTTGAAAAGCATGTGTATTCTGCTTTTGTTAAATGGAGTGTTCTACATATGTCAGTTAGATCCAGTTGATTGATGGTACTGTTCAGTTCTATATCCTTTTCTTACCTTCTGTTTAGTTATGCTTTTTTAAAGTTTTTAAAAAATATTTATTTATTTGTTGTAGTTGTACACAATGCCTTTATTTTTACATGGTGCTGAGGATCGAACCCAGGCTACGCACACGCCAGGCGAGCACTCTACCACTGAGCCACAACCCCAGCCCCTAGTTATGCTTTTAAATATTAAGAAAGGGGTGTTGAAGTCTTTGACTATAATTTTGAATTTGTTTTTAGTTCCATCAGTTTTATGCATCTCATTTTATAGTTCTGTTGTTGGGTGCATACACATTTGGGATTGCTATGTCTTTTTGGTCATTATACAGTATCCCTTTTCATCCCTGATTTTTTTTTTTTCTGAAGTCTACTTCGATATTAATAGAGTACCGCTGCTTTCTTTTGGTTAATGTTTGCATGGTGTATCTTTCTCAATCCTTTTACTTTCAACCTACCTGTATTATTATACTTGAAGTAAGTTTCTTGTAGATGGCATGTACATAAGCCATGATTTCATCTGCTTTACCAATCTCTGTCTTTCAATATTATAGAGGGTAGCATTCCAAGTGCCGCCGGGCAGTTGTGAAAGCCCTGATTCTTCACTAGGCTTCCTATGAAACCACTGTGTCAGGGAGAGACACAGACACCTTATTACTGCTGAGTAGACACAAAAGTCCAGCCTACTCATGTGGTCTCCACTGACTCAAGAGGGAGGGGAGAATCTTCATTACCTCTCAGCCTTCTCTCATATCCCTCTGGTGGGGTAGTTGGAGTGCCTCATTGCAGGCTGGTAATGGCAGAAGTCTAGTCTTCCCATTAGCCTTTACCGACATGGGAGGTATGAGGAA
The DNA here is from genome assembly GCA_025594165.1 of Tamias sibiricus. Lineage (NCBI taxonomy): Eukaryota > Metazoa > Chordata > Mammalia > Rodentia > Sciuridae > Tamias > Tamias sibiricus. Next base: position 81,289,706 of record CM046669.1, on the reverse strand, counting down.
GAGGGTGTAGCTACAGTTTTTTATGCCTTGTTTGCCTGAAACAGTGGTTGTTATTGTCAGAACATTTTCCCACGAAAATGTTGAAAATGTTGTTGGAACAAACGTTTTCCCAAGAAAAATTACGTGTGTCTGCTAAGATATGTTTAAGACCTTGTGACTTGCTTAATTTCTACAACACTATCAAGGTACAAGTGTTAATCTTAAGACCTGAAAAGTAACCTCAAGTTAATGGCCAAAGAACCCTAATCACTATTTGGTAAATGTGTCCTGGCATAATAAATACTTGTACTTTGAGACAGAAAATATTTGATCAAAGTAGCTGGCTTATAAATTGAGTTAAGTTTCCAAGTATGTCATAAACAGACTACTTGTGCCAGAATGTTTTTGTTTATTTGTTTGTTTTGTGGTGTTTGGGATTGAATAGGGCCTTGTGTATGCTTGGAAGTGCTCCAACACTGAGGTACACTGTCCCAGAATTGGTTTGTTTTTGTTTTGTTTATTCCTGGGCCCAAGGTCCTCACTGTTTTTTTTTTTTTTTTTTTGAAGGAACATTAAACTGAAGGACCCCCTTAACATTATAATTGGCTCATTTATCATTCCTTATTGAATTAATTTTGGGGGGAGGAGGAAACCGTTTCTCTTCACCATACATGTAATGAATCATGGGTTTTACTTTCGCTTTTTTTGTTTATTTCTGGTTTTGTTATTTGATTTTTTTTTTTAAGTTAATTGGTTTGATTTTGTTTTTTGCCTTAGTCAGGCCTAATTATCATTTGGAATCAATCTATCTAAACTTGAGGCCAAAATTTATGAAACTTTATTAAAGACCCCCACCAACATCAAGATACTGCATGTTTTTATGTAACTCAGAATTTTTCATATAAACTTCATTATGCTGTTAAAAATAGTCTGAGATTTGTTTTTTTTTCTGAATGAAGTATAAATAGTGATATATTCATTATTTCCAGAATTCATGATGCTTAGATCCATACTGATTATATAGGTTTTACTAAAGCTAGAGAATTAGAGGGATGATGAGAGTGCTATTGACTTATGGTTTTAGAAATCTGCACTTTCAGATAGATTTATGTTGTGTCATCTTTTTAAATCTTATGTTTATGTCAATGATTTTGTAAAAAATATACAAAAATACATTCATATGTTGTTTATTTTTTACTGTGGTGTTTCTCCTCTTTCTTTATTGTTTGTTTCCTTTCTCCTTCGTCTTTCCCCCAACATACCTTAGTGCATTAATCCATATTTTTCTCCACATTTATAGACTAATATTCAAATATGTTTATATGAATATATGTAATATATATACATACATACACAGATATGTGTACATAGGGATTTGGAGGGGTGTTATTTTGCCTTAATGGATGGACTTACATGCTTTTCTTCATCTTGCTTTTGTTACTGAAACTCATGGAAATCTCTATTAGTCAATTGTTCTAGCTGTACTAAAGTGGTGATCTAATATTTCTCAGTGTGGATGCATCTTCAAAAATTATTCAGTCATTTCTCCCACTAAGCATTTATGATTACTAGTTTTATGTCTCTCTAAAGAAAGAATAAATAGTTACATACACACACACATACTCATATATATACACACATACAATTACGTTCTAATGCTAGGGAAAATGTTAGGTTTTAATTTTAGTAGTTGTTTATAGACTGCTTTCCTATAACGCTATAATAATTCTCATTTTTACTACCAATTTAGAGATAGCTTTTTCTCTGCCAACAACACATATTATTAGTTTTTAAAATTTCTATCTATTTGATGGTTCACAACCATATTTGACATTGCTCAAATTTGTATTTCTTTAACTTTTAGAGAGTATAAACATCTTTTCTTGTTTCTTGGCCATATGGATTTGTTCATTTGTGTATTGCCTATTCATGACCTTTACCTATTTTTTTCTGTTGGGTTGCCTATTCCCTTGTCAATTTATTTAATCTCTTTATTATACTCTTTATATTAAACTTCTGTTTCTCCTCTGAATTGCAAATATTATTTTGAAATCTGTTGTCTCTTGATAGGTTTATTCTATCTTTTGTCTTTTTGATACGTTTATTCTATGTTCTATTTTCTTGATACATTATTCTGTCTTTTGAAAAATCTGGGTTTTCAGTAGTTAAGATTTATTCTTCCTTTAAAAAATGTCATTTTTAAAATATTGTTTGTAAGATTTTTATTGCTTTTAAAATCAACTCTCTTATCCAGTTGGAATTTATTTTAGAAAATGGCTATAAGATTATGTCCAGTTTTCTTTCAAATGAGTATTCAATTTTTGCAGAATCATTTATTAAGTCCTTTTCTCATTGAATTTAAATATTTATGGGTTCAGTATTTACTGATTTTATTACATTGGCATTATAGCACACACAAACAAATGCATACCAATACACGGGGGTGAAAATATGGTTGTGAGGCTTGATAAGTTTTAATGATAGTAATTAAGAATGAGTTGCTTCTTCATGTTGAGTCTCTAATCAAAATGGGATGTAGTAAAGGGCCCAGTTGATAGCTGTTTACAGTTGTGCATTGCTTAGCAGGAATACATTCTGAGAAATGTGTCATTAGGCAATTTCATCATTGTGGAAACATCATAGTGTGCTTACACACACTAAGATGGCTATGATGTCATAGGCAATATAATTTATGGACTACCATTGTATGTGCATTGACAAAAACATCATTATGTCACACATGACTATATTTATAACTATTCCTGATGTTGCCAGCTAATATTTTTATCTTTGTAAAATATTGAAAATATAAATGTACACTATTTATTGAGAGCCAATTTTTTACAGAAAAAAAATGGATACTTATTCTAAGTATTAAGTTACGTGCCCAGGGCTGGGGTTGTGGCTCAGCGGCAGAGCGCTCACCTCGCATGTGTGCGGCCCGGGTTCGATCCTCAGCACCACATAAACATAAATGCATTGCATTGTGTACAACTATAGTAAATAAGTAAACATTAAAAAAAAAAAAAAGTTACGTGCCCAATGTTATATAACTAATACATGTTAAACATAGGATTAAGACATGAAGTTGCTCTTTTCGCCGTCATCTTCTCACCAGCTCTCCCTTTCCCCATTCCCCTTTCTCCCTTTCCCCTTCCCCCTTTCTCCCCTTCCCTTAATAAACCCCCCCTTTTCTACAAAAAAAAAAAAAAAAAAAAAAAAAGACATGAAGTTAAAGCCTTTTCTATTGTGCTAAAATAAAATGTTTGGTGAAACATACTTTGAAAACTAAAGGTGTATATAAATTAGTACAGTGATTATGTCATAATCATCATATTAGCATCTAAGTTTTATTTTAAAATAACACAGTGATTAATATACAAGAAAACTTCAGCAGGTTATTCATAACAAAGCAGTTCTGTTTTGATGAAAAAATATCATCCATGTGTTCTTTCATGATATGACTAAACTATTAGAATATTTTAGATTCTTTTTAAATATTTTAAAATTCTTTTTATTCTTAAGACATTACAATAACTGGTTCTCTTAAACATTTTTTAGAACAGAAGAAAGTTAAAGTTAAAAAACCAAAACCCGAATTTCCTGTATACATGCCTTTAGAAAATACATATATTCAGTCTTATGATCATGGAACTTCTATAGAAGAAATTGAAGAGCAAATGGATGATTGGCTGGAAAACAGGAACAGAACACAGAAAAAACAGGTAAATGAACTTTTAAAACGTTGTTTTAATTGAGTAAAACACAGAAAAGTACATAAAATATAGCTATATAGCTCAGTGAACTATTCAAGGTACACCAAATTAACCATTGCTAAGATCAATTACTAGAATATTGCTCATGCTTCCTCCTAGTTGCTACCTTCTTTTTCTTCCACAAACAATTAATGATTATCATGACTTCTTTTTTTTTTTTTTAGGTTTTATTTTTTTATTTTATTTTTTTATATAATTTTATTTTGACTTCTAATGCCATAGGCATTTTGCCTACTTTTTGAATTTTACAAATAGAATCATTTTATTGTACCTCTTTGCATCAGATTTTCTGTGTCCAGTATTTTATTTGCAAGATTTATCCATGATTATGTTTACCAGTAGGTTATTTTCATTGCTATATAATCATTTGTAAATATAATATATTTTATTTTGTTGGAGAAATATGGTATTTCCAGTTCTTGGTTATAATAAATAATTTTCTTGCAAACATTCTCATACAAGTCTTTCAGTTTGTATATGTATAAAATTTTATTTTTGGAGTTAAGTTGCAGATCGTAGCTCATCTTGTAAATATTTCTAAATCATTTTTAAAAATGTTTGTATCAGTTTACACTTAAACAGCAAGCAAAATATGATAGTTTCAGTTACTGTACATCCTAGCCAATACTTAGTCATATCTTCTATATTTTAACCATTCTGGTAGGTTTGTGGTGATATCTAATTATGGTTTAATTTGCATATCCTTTGATGAATAAATTGAACACTATTTGTTATATTTACTGAACACTGATAATTTCTTATATGAAGTGCCTTTCCAAGTCTATTTTTTTAATCTGATTGCCTATCTTTTTTGATACTGGTTGTAAAGAGTTCAGAAATGAGTTTTTGGCATATGTATCCTTCTATTCTATTCTGGCTTGCCTTTTCATTCTCTTTAATGGTGCTAATGGTACCTGTGAGCAGTTAATCTCAATTCTCTGCTCTCCTCACCCCTGGCAACCACTAATTTACTTTCCATCTATTTAGATTTGCCTATACTGGATAGTTTGTATAATTGGAATCATACAATATTTGGCCTTTTATGTTTGGCTTTTTTAAAATTGGGCATAATGTTTTCAAGGTTCATCCATGGTATAGCATGTAACACATGTAACAGTACTTCATTTTTTTTTTTTTTTTTTTTTAGTTTGCCACAATTTCCAAGTGGTTATTATTTAAACCTGTTCTTTCAATTTCTAGAGTTTATTATTTTTTTGGTACAGTAATATGAACTATTTAATTTCTACTCATCAGAATTTTTTTAAATTTATTTTTATTCTAATTTGTTATACATTCTTGCAGAGTGTAATTCACTTCATATTACATATAAAGAGCACAATTTTTCAAGTCGCTGGTTTTATATAAAGTATTTTCACAACAATTGTGTCTTCATACATGTACATAGGGTAATGATGTCTAACTCATTCTACCATTATTCCTATCCTCTTGCCTTCTCCCCCACCCCCTTTGTTCTATTTAAAGTTTCTTCATTCCTCTCATCCCCCATCCCTTGCCTTTATAAGTCAGTATCTTCATAACAAAGAGATCAATCCATCTTTGGTTTTGGGGATTGGCTAACTTCACTTAGCATTATTTTCTCCAGCTCCATCCATTTACCTGCAAATGCCATGATTTTATTCTCTTTTAGTGCTGAGTAGTGTTCCATTGTGTAAATATACCAAAGTTTCCCTATCCATTCTTCTGCTGATGGGCATCGGGGTTGGTTCAACGATCTAGCTATTGTGAATTGTGCTGCTATAAACGTTGATGTGGCTGTGTCCCTGTAGTAAGCTGTTTTTAAGTCTTTTGGGTATAGACCAAGGAGTGGGATAGCTGGGTCAAATGGTGGTTCCATTCCCAGTTTTCCTAGGAATCTTCATACTACTTTTCATATTGGCTTCACCGATTTGCAGTCCCACCAGCAATGTATGAGTGTGCCTTTTTCCCCACATCCTACTGGAGATGTTGAACCTTTTTTCATATATTTGTTGATTGATTGTATATCATCTTCTGAGAAGTGTCTGTTTAATTCCTTGGCCCATTTATTGATTGGGTTGTTTGTTTTTTTGGTGTTAAAGTTTTTGAGAGTTTTATATATCCTTGAGGTTAGTGTTCTAACTCATGTGTTTGTGGTAAAGATTTGCTCCCATTCTGTAGGTTCTCTATTCACCTCACTAATTGTTTCTTTTGCTGAGAAGATGAGTTTTAATTTGAATCCATCCCATTTATTAATTCTTGGTTTTAATTCTTGCGCTATAGCGGTCTTATTGAGGAAGTTGGGGCCTAATCCAACATGGTAGAGATTGGGGCCTACTTTTTCTTCTATTAGGTGCAAGGTCTCTGGTTTAATTCCTATGTCCTTGATCCACTTTGAGTTGAGTTTTGTGCATGGTGAGAGAGATTTAATTTCATTTTATTACATGAGGATTTCTAGTTTTCTCAACACCATTTGTTGAAGAGGCTATCGTTTCTCCAATGAACGTTTTTGGCACCTTTGTCTAATATAAGATAACTGTAGGTGTGTGGGTTAGTCTCTGTGTCTTCTACTCTGTACCATTGATCAGCTGGTCTATTTTGGTGCCAATACCATGCTGTTTTTGTTACTATTGCTTTGTAATAGTTTAAGGTCTGGAATAGTAATGCTACCACCTTCACTCTTCTTGCTAAGAATTGCTTTGGCTATTCTGAGTCTCTTATTTTTCCAGATGAATTTCATGATTGCTTTTTCTATTTCTATGAGGAATGATATTGGGATTTTGATTGGGATTGCATTGAAACTGTGTAGTGCTTTGGGGAGAATGGTCATTTTTACAATATTAATTCTACCTATCCATGAATAAGGTAGATCTTTCCATCTTCTAAGATCTTCTTTAATTTCTTTTTTTTAGTGTTCTGTAGTATTCATTGTAGAGGTCTTTCATTTCTTTTGTTAAATTGATTCCCAAGGTTTTTTTTTTGTTTGTTTGTTTGTTTGTTTTTGAGGCTATCGTAAATGGGGTGGAATTCCTAGTTTCTGTTTCTGAGGATTTGTCTCTGATATACAGCAATGCCTTTGATTTATGGGTATTGATTTTATATCCAGCTACTTTGCTGAATTCATTTATTAGTTCTAGAAGATTTCTGGTGGAGTTGTTTTGGATCTTCTATGTATAGAATTATATCGTCTGCAAATAGTGATTATTTGAGTTCTTCTTTTCCTATCCATATCCCTTTAATTTCTTTCGTCTGTCTAATTGCTCTGGCTGGGGCTTCAAGAACCATGTTAAATAGGAGTGGTGAAAGAGGGCATCCCTGTCTTGTTCCAGTTTTCAGAGGGAATGCTTTCAATTTTCCTCCATTTAGGATGATGTTGGCCTTGGGCTTGGCATAAATAGCCTTTACAATGTTGAGGTATGTTCCTGTTATCCCTAGTTTTTCTAGTGTTTTGTACATGAAGGGGTGCTATATTTTGTCAAATGCTTTCTCTGTGTCTATTGAGATGATCATATGATTTTTATCTCTGAGTCTATTGATATGATGAATTACATGTATTGATCTCCTTATGTTGAACCAACCTTGCATCTTTGAAATGAACCCCACTTGATCATGGTGCACTTTTTGATATGTCTTTGTATTCAATTTGCCAGAATTTTATTGAGAATTTTTGCATCTATATTCATTAGAGATACTTATCTGTAGTTTTCTTTCTTTGATGCATCTCTGCCTGGTTTTGGAATCAGGGTGATATTGGCCTCGTAGAATGAGTATGGAAGTATTAGTGTTAGTTCTTCTTTAAAAGTCTTGTAGAACTTGGCTGTGTATCCATCTGGGTCCTGGGCTTTTCTTGGTTGGTAGGTTTTTGATGGCATCCTCTATTTCTTTGTTTGAAATCGGTCTATTTAAATTGTGTATATCATCCTGATTTAGTTTGGGCATATTGTATGTTTCTAGAAATTTGTTGATGCTTTCGATATTTTCTATTTTATTGGAGTATAAATTTTCAAAATAATTTCTAATTATTTTGTGTTTCTGTAGTGTATGTCATGATATTTCCTTTTTCATCATAGATACTGGTAATTTGAGTTTTCTCTCTCCTTTTCTTCATTAGCATAGCTAATGGTTTATCAATTTTATTTATTTTTTCAAAGAACCGACTTTTTGTTCTGTCAATTTTTTCAAATTTTTTTTGTTATTGTTGTTTCAGTTTCATTAACTTCAGCTCTGATTTTGATTATTTCCTGTCTCCTACTTCTTTTAGCGTTGATTTGTTCTTCTTTTTCTAGGGCTTTGAGATGTAATGTTAGTTCATTTATTTGTTGACTTTTTCTTCTTTGAAGGAATGAGCTCCATGCAATGAACTTTCCTCTCAGTACTGCCTTCATAGTGTCCCAGAGATTTCGATATGTTGTATCGTCGTTCTCATTTACATCTAAGAATTTTTTAATCTCCTTCTTGATGTCTTCTGCAACCCATTGTTCATTCGGTAGCATATTATTTAGTCTCCAGGTGTTAGACTAGCTTTTTTTTAAAAAAAATATTTATTTATTTGCTTTAGTTGTATACAATGCATTTATTTGTATGTGGTGCTGAGGATCAAACCCGGGCCGCACACGTGCTAGGCAAGTGCTCTACCACTGAGCCACAACCCCAGCCCCTAGACTAGCTTTTCTTTCTTATTTTATCATTAATTTCTAATTTCATTCCATTATGATCTGATAGAATGCAGGGTAGTATCTCTACTTTTTTATATTTGCTTAGAGTTGCTTTATGGCATAGTATATGGTCTATTTTAGAGAAGGATCCATGTGCTGCTGAGAAGAAAGTGTATTGGCTCATTGATTGACGATATACTCTACATATGTCAGTTAAGTCTAAGTTATTGATTATATTATTGAGTTCTATAGTTTCTTTGTTTAACTTTCGTTTGGAAGATCTATCCAGTGGTGAAAGAAGTGTATTAAAGTCACCTAGAATTATTTTGTTGTGGTCTATTTGATTCTTGAACTTGAGAAGAGTTTGATTGATGAACGTAAATGCTCCATTATTTGGGGCATATATATTTATAGCAGTTATATCTTGTTGATCTATGATTCCTTTAAGCAGTATGAAATGTCCATCTTTATCTCTTTTGATTAACTTTGGCTTGAAGTCTACTTTATTTGATATGAGGATGGAGACCCCTGCTTGCTTATGTAGACTGTGAGAATGGTATATTTTATTTCATCCTTTTATCTTAAGTCTGTGGGCATCTTTTCCTATGAAATGTGTCTTGTGAAGTCTTTTTTTTTTTTTTTTTAAGTCCAATCTATTAGCCTATGTCTTTCAATTGATGAGTTTAGGCCATTGACATTTAGGGTTATTATTGAGACATGATTTGTATTACCAGTCATTTTTTTTATTTTTATTTTTGGTATTTAGCTTGACTTGGTTTTTCCTTTGGTTGGTTTATCCTTTATTTTAGTTCTTCCCTTTGCAGATTTTCATTGTTATTTTTCATTTCCTCCTTGTGGAATATTTTGCCAAGAATGTTCTGTACTGTACTGCAGGCTTTCTTGTAAATTCTTTTACTTTTGTTTTTCATGGAAGGTTTTTATCTCATCATCAAATCTAAAGCTTAATTTTGCTGGATATAAGATTCTTGGTTGGCATTCCTTATCTTTTAGAGCCTGGTATATGTTGTTCCAGGATCTCCTGGCTTTGAGGGTCTGGGTTGAAAAATCTGCTGAGATCCAAATTGGTTTTCCCTTATAGGTAATCTGATTTTTCTCTCTTGCAGTCTTTAAAATTCTATCTTTATTTTCTATGCTAGGCATTTTCATTATAATGTGCCGTGGTGTAGATCTGTTGTAATTTTGTATACTTGGCATTTTCATGCTCTATATCTTTTGGTGGTCTTTTCATTGGATAGGATCTCCAATTCAGTGGGGCTTTTTTGTTTGTTTGTTTGATTTTTTAAGAAGCAATGAAAAAAGACATCCTTATCTCATTCATGATATCAGGAAGTATTATCTTTTCATTACTTATTATGATACTAGCTCTAGGCTTTTAACAGATACTCTTAATCATCTTGAGGAAAATTCCTTCTATTTCTAGTTGCTGAGTTTTTATCATGAATGGATGTTGGATTTTTTTTTTTCAGGTTGTTTATTGTCTGCATCTAAAAGGATGGTTACATGGTCTTTATCTGTTAATATATAATATAGTGAATTCTGTTAATTTTAAAATGTTAAACCAATCTTTAATTCCTGGGATAAACTCTACTTTGGTCGTTACATGTTATCTTTTATCATTCTTTATATGTTGTGAAATTCATTTTCTTTTTAGTTTGTGTTCATACTGGTCTTAGTGTTTTATTTTAACACATTTGTCTGCTTATTATATTATCCGAGGCTCATCTCATAGAATGCATTGGAAGATATTTCTCTTTTCTTTTCTAGACACATTTGTGGAATTTTTCATCTGTTTCTTCTCTTGTGAGCTATGATAGTTTGTGTCTGTGAAGGGACATGACTATTTCATCTAAATTGTTGAGTGTACTGACATGAGTTGTTCCTGATGTTCCCTTATTATTATTTTAATATCTGTAGAATTTGTATTGATACCGCACCTTTATTTATGATATTAGCTCTCCCCCCTCCCCAATATCGGGAATCGAACTCAGGGCCACTCAACCACTGAGCCACATCTCCAGCCCTATTGTATTTTATTTAGAGACAGGGTCTCACTGAGTTGCTTAGTGCCTCACTTTTGCTGAGCCTGGCTCTGAACTCAGAATCCTCCTGCCTCAGCCTCCCGAGCATGCCTGGGATTACAGGCATGAGCCTGGCTGGTATTAGCATAGCAATTTATATCTACTGTTTTAGTCCTGATCAGGCTGTCTAGAGGTACAGCCAATTTACTGATCTTCAAATATCAGTTTTTAGTTTCATTGATTTTTGTGTATTGTTTTTCAGCTTTGTATGGCATTGATTTCTACTCTTAAATTAATTTTTTTCTGTATTCTGTGTAATTTTCCCTTTTTCTGGTGTCTTAAGGTGGATGAAATATTAGTCACTGGTTTGAGTACTTCAATCGTTTAGCTGTATCCTACAAATTTTAGTATTATATTTTGGTTTTCATGAAGATCAAAACATGTTCTAATTTCCCTTGCTATTTTTTATTCATGTTTAGTTTCCTAATAGATGCATATTTTTCAGACATCTTTCTGCTATTGCTTCCTGTTTGCTTACAATTTTTATTATTACTAAAGTTTACACTTTTTGAAATTTTGGATGAGTAACCTATTTACATTTAGTATTATTGCTGATATTTTGGAATTTGAATCTGTTATCTTAATATTTGCTTTCTATTGCTCCCTCTTTTTTTTTTAATAAAGTTTTGTTTCCATATTTTTATTGGTATATTTTAATTATACATAATAGTGGAATTTTTTGTTACATATTCATTGATGCATACAATATTGATGCATACAATATTGTGATCCTCCTGCCTCAGCCTCCAGAGGTGCTGGTTATAGGCATGTGCCACTGTGCCTAGCTACAGTGTTACCAATTTTAAATATTAAACCAGCCCTCCTTATCAAAATTTTAGAATATCCCATAGGAGTGGTATATTGGCAATTTTTAAAAATCAGTTTTTTGGAGGGAAAAAGCCTTGATTTATAGTATTCACCAGTATCAGTGGTGTCATTTCTCCCACCATGACTGATTTCAAACTATAATGTGACATCTCTGAAAGTACAATTGGGAAGAGATGTATGGTAGTAGTTTACCAATTTATACTATTTCTACCATGTGTATATAATAGATATAAACCTCCTCAAAGCATGCACAATAATAAAATGCAGTAAAATAGGAAGTGATGAATTTAGAGTGATTACATCCCTTATCTTAAAATCTGAAATTCAGAATGCTCCAGAGTCTGAAACTTTTGAGGTCTGACATGATGCTCAAAATATTTCAGATTTTGGAGCATTTCAGATTTTCAGAGTAGGATGCTTAACCACTGAAGTCTATGCAAATTTTCTAAAATCAAAAAATCTCTGAAGTCTGAAACACTTTTTGTCCTGGGCATTTCAGATAAGGCATACCAAATTTGTATTACCTTTTTAAATTTAATTTAATGTAAGTTATATAATTTAATTCTTACTGATGGGTATATTTAACAAGCTTGCAAAGTTTCTGAAAACATTTGTCTCTCACAAGCTGGTATATAGGATCCAGGACACAACTGTTCCTTGAGAAAATCCAAATCCCACTATTTTGTATAATTATAATGCACTCATAAAATTTGTTTGAAAACCAGAAACGCTTATGCAGTCTTTATGTTCAGGAAAATATATAAAATTCCCACTATAGGTCTGATTCAGCCATTCCCCAATCTCTGTCTCCAAAATTTTTCACTTTAAACAGTTATATAAATTATAATTTTGCTCTTGGTATCTAAGGATATTTACAAGGTACAGATACCAGCCTGTTTGCTGATTTTTTTTTTACCAGCTTATTCTCTCCATCTTATTAAGTCATTTATTATATTATTCTATAGTCATTTAGTCCCTTACCTTTCTGTTACTTGCTTAGTAAGATGACTTTAAACCCATCAAAATGAGCTTCTTTCCCATGTCTAAGAGGAACTAAAAGAGACAAGCCCTGAGTACACCTGAGTATTGGTGAAACAGTGTTGCTAGATCTTCAACTACCTGAAACTGCCTAGATTGATCTGTTTTATTGTTAAGAATAAGTTTTCTTTTTAAAAGCTTTTTAATTTAACTAGTTTAATAATAGATGAAATCTTCAGTGATATATCTCAAGCTGTTACCCTAGTAATCAACTATTTATATTCATCATTGGTAATACCTGCTTGCCACTGAATATTTTCATCATTCATTAATTTGCCCTTTAATAAAATTGTTTTTATTACATCCATTGCCTAAAACATTTTTATCTTTTCAGAATAATTTGTCTATGGCAATTTTGGAACTAGAATATCTGCATTAGAATTTTGTTAAATTTTTTGAATAATTTGAACTTTGCCTATTAGAAAATTATATATTTTGCTGAATTGGCCTTTTGTAATAAAGATATTTATCACATTAGTAAAGCATTAATAAAAAATAAAGGGGGCTGGGGATGTAGCTCAGTGGGAAGCTACTTGCCTGGCATATATGAGGCCCTGATTTCAATCCCTAGCACTGCAAAAAAAGAAAAAAGAAAAACTCTCACAATCCTTCTCTAAAACTATGGTAAAATAAATAGAAGACACCCTAAACAAATGATTACATGACACTATTAAAAGTACTGTTCAGGGGCTGGGATTATGGCTCAGCGGTAGAGCTCTCGCCTCGCACGTACGCGGCCCAGGTTCGATCCTCAGCACCACGTAAACATAAATGCATTGCATTGTGTACAACTAAAGCAAATAAATAAATATTTTTTTAAAAAAAAAGTACTGTTCGTTGTTCTTTTGATCATCAAGACAGAAAAGGCCTGTGATTTGATAATTCAATAAATTGAGATGTTTATTCACTGGTTATGTGTTGCATGTTCTTTATTAAAATACTATTTTAAGTCTATTAAAATCACCTCCAGCAAATATTAAGTACCAGCATTTTGTGGAATTGTTAGAGGTAAACCTTGTGACAACAAAAGACTGAAAAAAAAATAAGTTCAGTCTCTCAGTTTTTCCAAACAAATTTCTGACTTCAAGCCCTCTCCCATCCAGGGACCATGAGAAGTCATTCTTAAGCAGTTGCTCAGCTTACAGGGACACAGCCACATCAATGTTTATAGCAGCTCAATTCACAATAGCTAGGTTGTGGAACCAACCTAGATGCCCCTCAGTAGATGAGTGGATAAAGAAAATGTGGTATATATACACAATGGAATATTATTAATTAAGGAGAATAAAATCATGGCATTCGCAGGTAAATGGATGAAGTTGGAGAGCATAATGCTCAATGAAGTTAGTCAATCACAAAAATCCAAATGCCGAATATTTTCTCTGATATAAGTAGGCTGATTCACAGTGGGGTTGGGTTAGGGAACATAGGAGGATTAGAGGAACTGTAGAAAGGTCAATGGGGAGGGAGGGGAAGGGGAAGGGAGGGAGCAAGGGGGTATGAAAGGGAAAAAAGAAGATGGTAGAATCAGATGGATATCAGCAATTTAACGCATGATTGAAGACATGAATAGTATGAATATTCTTGGTATCCAAACAATGTTATGTTAAAAGGTGATCTATGTATGTAATATGAAATGTAATGAATGCTATTGTTATATATACATGTTGAATTAAAAAAAAAAAAAAAAGAAGAAGTTGCTCACCTGGGGCGCAGTGGTATATACCTGTCATCCCAGGGGCTTGGGAGGCTGAGGCAGGAAGATAGTGATTTCTAAGTCAGCCTCAGCAAAAGCAAGGCACTAAGCAACTCAGTGAGATCCTGTCTCTAAATAAAATACAAAACAGGGCTGGGGATGTACCTCAGTGGCAATCCCCAATACCACAAAAAAAAAAAAAAAAAAAAAAAAAAAAGTTGCTCAGTTGGGATTGCTGCTTTGTGGATCTGAAAATGCCCTCCTTATGTCCCTCTTAGGCCAGTGTGGTATCTCCAGTCTCTGACATGACAACCCGATGGGGAGCTGCCCTCCCTAATGCCAACCTAAGCATGCATCCTCGCTGTGCTGTCAGGCCTCCCTCTGTGGCTAAATATGTAGCCACTCCTTTTCAAAGTCCTGTTATCTCCAGGGTGCTCTGCACATAGTACCTTAGACTTCACAAACTTAGGGCTCCTTCTCTCTCACCCTCAAAATAAGCTGTTTTTTTTTTTTTTTTTTCAACTCCTCCATTTATACTCAGATTTTCTTTTCCACCCATTTTTCTTCACACAAATGCAACCTAATGGTTTTTTACAACCAGTAAGTACTAGATACTTCTGTACTGTGACACATTTCTTTTAAGTAGTAAAAACTAAACAATATATAGCAAGATTTCATTTTCTTCTATATTAAATTCGTAATAAATCATTTCATTAAAGTAGCTTTCTTTCAGTAGGAAAAAAGAATGATTATAGTCTTGGCTTCAGAGGGTTTTTTTTTTTGTTTTTTGGGGGATGTTTTTGGTACCAGGGATTGAACTCAGGGGTACTCGACGACTGGGCCACATCCCTAGCCCTTTTTTGTATTTTATTAGAGACAGGGTCTCACTGAGTTGCTAAGTGCCTCGCCATTGCTAAGGCTGGCCTTGAACTCAAGATCCTCTTGCCTCAGCCTCCCAAATGCTGGGATTACAGCCATGCGCCACTGAGCCAGGCTGAATACATTTTTTAAATTTTATTTTCAACTTATAAGGGGTATCAGGAGACAACATCATAGCAAGGAGAGGAGCAGATGTAATTGCAAACCTGTTTTTTTAAAACTCTGTACTCATGCTTCTTGATTCTTCTTAAAAACACAGCACAAAGACCCCATGTGGAAAAGTTGAATGTTGATGATGACTGAGTCAAAAAGAGTTGGAATCTGAATGTAAGGAATGTTTGCAATTCCTTAGCCAATTTATTTCACATATATTTCCATTTTCAGATATGTATAAGTTATAAATAATACAATATATATCATTAGTTGTGATAGTTCTGATAAATATAAAAATTCTAAATGGTAAAAAGTTTTGGCAGTATGTTTTTCTTTGAGGTACTATATGAAATATGTTACAACATACTATAACAAAACAACATTTATTAATTCACTACAAGATACCTTTTCATCAAATTCCACTACACTATCAATCAAATTTGGTTCCCTTCCTCATCTCCATCTTCTGACCAAGAGCTTAATGCAGTTTGTAGGTTAAACAATCTGATCATTAATCCATTATCATAGTACTGCCATTTGCCTGACATTTTTTTCTGATTCATAAAGTGTAATGTTTTTCTGCTGAATTTGCAATTTAACCAGCTACTGATTTTCCTTTTTTTTTTTTTCTTTTTAGTGTGTGTGTGTGTGTGTGTGTGTGTGTGTGTGTGTGTGTTGCTGAAGCTTAAATGCATACCTTCAACTTTCTAGGCAAGTGCTTTACCACTAAGCTATACCCCCAGTCCCCAATTTTCTTTACATCTTAACCTATATACAATAAGTTAGGGTAAGGTAACAAGTAAAAATATTTTAGTTGTTGAAGATTTTTTAAAATTTCATTTATTTCTATGAGCGTTTTTTGCTATTCAGAATTCTAAGTTTCTAAGTTTTCTTAATTTCTTTCTTTTTTCTTTTTTAAATTTGTAATACTGGGGATGGAACCCTGGGCCTTGCCCATACTAAGCAAGTGCTCTACCACTGAGCCAAATCCCTGGCCCTTTTTAATTTCTATTTTGAGACCAGGTCTTACTAAGTGGCCAAGGATGACCTCAAACTTGCAATCCTCCTGCCTCAGCCTCTTGAATCGCTGGGATTACAGGTGTGCACCATCACATCTGGCTTCTAAGTTTTCTTGATTGGGCAAATTTATTACAAATAAAAAGTAAAAAAATAATGTAACTAAAAGTTTTAAAAATAATCCTATACTATCAAATAAAAATGGGATGAATATCATGATTTAGATAAATCCACTTTCTTTATGGCTCTGCAAATTTTTTCAGAATGATAAAAATAAATTCATATTCTCATCTTCCTCCTTTACTAAGTTGTTTAAAGGAGGTCAGTAGAAACATACAAAAATTTCATGCTTCTTAATAAGTATTGAAATATGAGTTTTTTTGAAAGTAATAATGTACAAATAGCACCAACACTAAAAAGCAAACAGAAACAGGAAATTCTCTGTTATATGACAGACTAATAAACACTTAAAAATAAAGAATCTGAAATTCACCAAGTGGGAAGAAAATACTTGCAACCGTGTCCAGATATTGTTCCTGTCCTTCCATAATGAATATTTTCCTTTGTAGATCTTGACAAACTCCCTCCCTTGTCAGCATCTCTATCTAGAGTTGACAGGCCAAAGATTTATTTTCAAACATGGATCACAATGGTACATAAAATTGATTTGATTCCTGCTATGTTACCGCCACTAAAATATTTCTGAAATCATTTCCTCAGGCACAATTAATATGTTCACTGATTAAAAGATAAAATTATCAGTCAAAAAATTTGGACTCTTAGCCGGGCGCGGTGGCGCACGCCTGTAATCCCAGCACTTTGGGAGGCTGAGGCAGGAGGATCGTGAGTTCAAAGCCAGCCTCAGCAATGGCGAGGCACTTAGCAACTCAGTGAAACCCTGTCTCTGATAAAATACAAAAAACGGGCTGGGGATGTGGCCCAGTGGTCGAGTGCCCCTGAGTTCAATCCCCAGTACCAAAAAAAAAAAAAAAAAAAAAAAAAAAAAAAAAATTTGGACTCTTATGCTAAATATTTTGAGATGTTTTGCCTAATTTGTCTATCTTTATGATCTCTTTTCTACATTTTATGCCATACTAAAGGTTGAAAGTATACCTTCTAAACTTTTCCCTAACTTTATTGAGTTATTATAATTGACAGTTCAAAATTATAGCATTGTAGCTGGGCGAAGTGGCGCACGCCTGTAATCCCAGCACTTGGGAGGCTGGGGCAGGAGGATCGTGAGTTCAAAGCCAGCCTCAGCAATGGCGAGGCACTTAGGAACTCAGTGAGACCCTGTCTCTAATAAAACACAAAAAAGGGCTGGGGATGTGGCCCAGTGGTCGAGTGCCCCTGAGTTCAATCCCTGGTACCAAAGAAAAAAAAAAATTATAGCATTGTAAACTAGGCACAGTGGCTCATGTCTGTAATCCCACGGGCTCGGGAGGCTGAGGAGGAAGGACCATAAGTTCAAAGCCAGCCTCAGCAATTTAGCAAAACCTTAAGCAATTCAGTGAGAACCTGTCTCTAAATAAAATATTTTTTTAAAAAAGGGCTAGCGATGTGGCTCAGTGGTTGAGTGCCTCTGAGATCAATCCCCAGTACACACACACACACACACACACACACACACACACACACATTATAGCACCGTAATATCTAAGTTGCAAACTTGATACTTTGGTTTGTCTGTTGTTGAGACAGGGTCTCAATAAATTGCTTAAGGCCTCGAAAAATTGCTGAGGCTGTCGTTGACCTTGTGTCGTCCTCCCTTAGCCTCCTAAGATACTGGGATTATACCTGTGTGACACCATGCCCATCTGATAATTGATTCTGATACACGTATATACATTGTGAAATACTCATCACAATCAAATTAATTAACATATATATTACATCACATAATTACATTTGTTAAAAAGTTTCTAAACTTTTGTGCCCTAAGGAATAGGATAAGTGCTTTAGTTTACACTGATACAACTCTGGCCATAAAAACGTAAATAATAATCAATCTAATCATATATAATGGCATAATGCCTTTAAACTAGTCACATATTTAGAGATATTTAGAAAACCAACAACTACTAGTGAATGTTTTCCTTCAAACATTATACCTATGTCATCAACAATTCAAGCATAAAAAAAGGATAAAAAAAAAAAAACTTGGATGTCTTTTATTTACATCAAGTAATGAACTATTTATCATAACAACATAATTCACTTTCAGGAGCTAAAACCATTTCAAAGAGTCGAATCATATCCTTCTCTTTGCTATCTATTTATAATGACCAGCATACTTAGAAGTTTTCAAGTCCTACGTGAAGTCAAAAGAAAAGAACATTTGAAAAAAGATTTTGAAGACTCTTTTAACTAAATAGTAGTCTAGAAATACTGACATGAAAAGCAACTCCAGTTTTAAGTTTCTTCTTTTTAGAAACATTAGATATGCTATACTTTTAAAAAATAACTTATCATAACTGATTTGTAACCATATTAGAAACTCTTCTAAAATTACTTCTGTAGAAAGAACAACAGGGCTGGGGATGTAGCTCAGTGGTAGAGCTTGCCTAGTATGCACAAGGCCTTGGAGTTGAACCCCTAACACTGCAAGAAAAGGGAAGAAAGGGAAGGGAAATGGAGGGAAGGGAGAAAGATAGATGGAAGGAAGGAAAAGGAGGAAGAGGGAAAGGATTGAGTCATTAAAAACAAAACAGAAAGTGGTATAAATATAAACATATGGCATAAAAGCTCTAAAAAAGTTTACTAAGCTTTAGAATTTTACTTACATCAAACTTGATGTCATAATAAGCTCCATGGTGGCCTGGCTGAAACCAAACCCAGGGATGGGTGGCATGGAGAAGATGCATAGCAGGCTCGAGTGGGACCAGATTGACCCTGTGCTGCTTCAGGATATACAGCATAGGGAAGGGGCCGAGACTCCCCAACAGGCGGGCAGCGTGAGCCCGGGAGGCCTGTGGGAGCAGGTGATCTTGGCTCCTCCCCGCGGCCCCCAGACAGTTTGCAGTGGTCTGCTCTGTTGCCTGGTGCAGGCTTGAGTTCCAGACCTAACAGACCAGACCACAGCCTGTTTGGGTGTGGCCGGGCAGGCTGTGGTTGCGGTGGCAATAGCCAAATAAGTCAAGGGCTGCCCCTCAGCCATACTAGGGGGTGGTCCTGGAAGAAGAGTACACAGGGTTGGGGCAGCATTGTCTGAAGACATGAAGCCACGCCTTAAACCTTGTGGCATTCTTTGGGAGTTGGTGATATATACAGCTATTGGAGCTTTTGCTGTTCTTTGGATTTTGTGGAAAAGTTTTCAATTTGTTAGAAGCAGGTTTTATGTGGAAAGACAAAAGCTTGCTCTAAAACTTTCTGGACTAATTGAAGAAAAATGTGAACTACCTGAAAAAGTTAGCCTTGTTCAAAAGGAGCATGAAGGCTTAGAGTCATCTTTAAAGAATGGCAGTTTTGAGAAGGGTTCGAAAGAAGCACAAAATTTGGAGGCAAAATGTGAAAAGCTCGATAGGTCCAAATCTAAAAGTGGGGATGAAATACTCTCTCTAGAAACAGAGCAAAGAGAACGGAAATCTAAGCATTCTAAACAGGATCAAGTGATGGCGGATATAGCAAAAGGGATGAAGTCCATAGAAGATGACTCAAAATCCATCAAATAAAATAGATAGAACTACAACAACCTCCAGAATATGTCAAATGAATGAAGAAAGACTTGAGCTGGCAATAAAAGAAGATTTGAATGAAAATTCCCAACTACAAGTAAGTGTCCATAAGAAAGAGAAAATAACATTTGAGACTCTAAAGTACATGCAGAACAAGTTCTAAGTGATAAAGAAAATCACATGGAGTCTCTGACTGAATGCTTGCTTAAGAGGAAAGACAGATATTCTCCAAGCACAGGAGCCCAAACAGATGATGGCAACTTGGAATTGGAAATGAAGAGTGAATCAGAAACTGGTGTGCTCACTTAGATGATCAGCCAAAAAGAGCTTTGAAGAAACTGGATGCTGCTACTAAGTTAAATGCCTCTTTAAGAACCCTAGAAGGAGAAAGAAAGCAAATTCTTACTTTATTATCTGAAGTAGAGAAAACAAACGAAGACCTTATGGAACATGTTAAAATTCTCAAGACTGAACAAGTATTTTTGCAGTCAGAAAATACACAGCTTGAAAGTGAGAAGCAGAAGCTTCAGCAGA
Source organism: Tamias sibiricus (assembly GCA_025594165.1). Classification (NCBI taxonomy): domain Eukaryota; kingdom Metazoa; phylum Chordata; class Mammalia; order Rodentia; family Sciuridae; genus Tamias; species Tamias sibiricus. The sequence goes on along the minus strand of CM046669.1, from coordinate 81,269,402 downwards.
AATATAAAGTTTTGATGGGGCAATATCAAGAAAATATAGAAATTCCCCACGAAATTAAGAGTAGAGGAAAATTACAAGGTAGAGCAAGAGGAAAAACTTTCCAAAGTGGAAGAAAAGATCAGCCATACAACTGAACAGCTGGAGACCTGTAGAAAGCAAGGCAAATATCTTGAAGAACAATTGGAGAGAACCATTCATTTCTATCAGGGGCAGATTATTTCCTCTGAGAAAAAAGCACATAATAGTGAGTTGGCAGCTTGGATTGCTGAAAGAAACCTCATTTATTTAAGGAGACAAAATGCTCGCAATGCACAAAAATTAACTGAAAAGGAGTTAAAATGTAAACTTGTAGAAAAAGATCCATATGCACTTGATGATGTTTCAAATACAGCATTTAGCAGAAAGCATTACCCAAATGGTCCTTCACCATTGGGTCAACCTTCAACTGAAATGAGACCTTCTCATTTGGAAAAGAAGGGTCCACTCATACTCTCACCTTTGATTCCAGTGGGAGGAGGAAGAGGCTCAAGAAGCCCAAAGAATCCTCTGGACTGTATGACTAGTGATGAAAGAAGACAATCAAGCTATGAGAGGTTAACTGATCCCCTGAGAGCACCTTTTGACACTGGGCCCCTGTCACCTCCATGGGAACAGGCCCGTAGGATGATGATCCCTTCACCAGGCCAGCCGTATCTTCCTCTACAAAGGCAGGACAGATATTATTCTATTTATGGTAGACCATCTGGACCAGCAGAACTCAGAAATTCTAATATGCCATTTTGGGATAAAATGGATGGGCTTATGTCTTCAGAAATGAAATGCAGTAGAAATGATACCAAAGTTGATCTTGGGCATTCCAATGTGCCTGATTCATCTCTTCCTGCTGAAAACCAAGCAACTGGCTCTGGTTCTGTTTTTCCACCTTTCCCTCCAGTCAGAGGTCCATTTTTTCCAGTGGATCCAAGGGGTTCTTCCTCCACCTCCAGGAAACATGTATGGAGCACTGGAGAATATTTTCCACCGGGCCCACCACCCACTCCATTCCCAATGCTAAATGTCTATTCACTGAGGTGTTTTCCTCAGTATCTTCCCCCGAGAGCTGGATTTTCCCCCGACCCCCACATTCTGAAAGTAGAAGTGAGTTCCCTTCAGGGTTGATTCCACCTTCAAATGAGCCTGCTACTGAACATCCAGAACCACAACAATATTTTTGATCTCTCTTCAAAAGTAATTTTGACTTATCTCTTAGTTTTAGTTTAAGTAACTGCTTTTACTTAAGTGATTTTTTTTTTTGTTCCTGTTAAAGCTTAATGGCATTATAATTCTTAGGATAGTATTTTGTAAATAAAGATGTTTTAAATCTGAATCTTGTGAGTAAATTATTTCCATTTTATTTTATTCTGGATGGTATAACTTATTTTGATTAATCCACTATTACATAAACAACAATGGGAGTTCTATATACATAATCTTACAGTTGGGGATATTTTAAACTCCAAACAAAGGCTGTGCCTTTATGCCAAGAAATGTATTTACTATGATTGTTGCACATATGAAAGTAACTCTATGCTTAATGAAATATTTTAATTGATTTCAAGTCTTGTTTGGCATTTGATAAAAACAATAAATCAGCTAGTTTTTCAATAAAAATATAACTAGGGCTTATTAAGAATAAACAAGAATACATGACTGAACAGGAGATTTCAAATACAAAAAAAATTTTAGTTCTCAAAACATTTTTAGGAATTGGAAACCACAATTTAAGCTTACTCTATCCCCATTTTCCCTTATATCTTCTTTATTTTATGCCCATTTTCATAAAATTAAGAATTGCATTCTGCTGTGGTTCACTGATATTGAGCATTTCGTAGTATTTGTTTTGCTTTCAGGGAGACTTTTGTAAAATATAAGTGAATTATTAGAACATTGAAATGAAAAAAAGCAAAGGTATAACTCCATATTTTGTTATTCTTAAATTTGATAATCATAAAATGACTCTGCCAAACTAGTATAAAAATTTTTAAAATTCTTATTTTCAATTTCTAAATCATTGCAAACAAGTAACAATTTGCAAAGCTGCACCAGTCCAGAGACCACACTTTGACAAATGTTTTTCCCATAGAGACCAAGAAAGAACACTTATTAAAAATACCCTAATTAAGAATTAGTGGTTAGAGCTTTATTCATGTGTTAAATATTCTCTTAAGTTTTTTGTGAAGAGTATACATTGAAGTCTAAAATAAGTCCAGTGATGTAATGTTCTTCTTAAAAATAAAAAGCAGCTTTATCACATTTGAAGGCCAGTGAAGAGTCTGAATGAGAGATACTTAAGCATACCATTAATTTAAATGAGAAAAAAGTTGGGCCTTGAAAAAAGAAATTCTACAAGTTTAATAAATCTTATGTGTGTTTTTTTTTCCAAGAGTCACACTGGTTGTTAAATAAGTCCTATAAATAATTCTTACTTTCCAGCATATAACATTACTTGCTCTAAATGAGTAGATGGAACTCTACAGCCACGCTCTATGTAAATTGGACTGATGTTCACCCACTGATTTTATTCCAGAACTACTTCTGCCCTAACTACTACTGGAGAATAGTTGCTGATATAGTTCATGTTTTATACCAAGAGACTGGAAATAAGGTAATGTCAGGTTGAAAACAGAACTGAAATGCCTAAATATCATAATATATTCGTATAATTTTTTTTTTTGCTTCAAAAGAATAAAAAGCTAAAAGGCCCTTCTAAATATGACACCATTTATCAAATCAGCTTCCAACTTTGTTTACAACTCTATAAACCATAGTTCACTAAAATAAAACTATTAAAAATTAGCAATAGGATAAGCCTTAAGGAAATATTAAGTCCAAAAATGAAATTAGTATATAATACAGTACATATTTGTGTACACATTACCTAAATAATAGGGCTATTTGTCATTGTAAAAATCAAAATTCCAACAGCCAAAGAAGAATCTTTCTTCCAATATTTGAGCTGTCATAATTAAAGGAATAGTCTTTCCTACATGACTTCTGTGGACAAATAGAGCACCAATGAATGAAACAGGTAACTGATTAAATTTTAATGAGCACTAACAACCTATAAAGAAAATAACTATATCTCCATTATCAAAGAAATCCAAGCCAAAAGTAGATAACCAACAACAATTAGACCTAAATTATTTTCTAATGTTCTAGTCATTACTGGGGTTCTTTTATTCTATAGTGGTCTTAACAAAGGCCTGAAATATTTCCTAGCACTTGCCCAGCATGTGTTCTTCTATAACAGAGAAAATGGGTACAACAGAATTTTGCTGAAATAAATTCATATATTGAGGGATGTCAATATTCCTCCAATATGCTATGAACCTGAGGTTACTGGTATTTGGTAAAAGAATTGTGTTTAAGAACAAATTTGAGATAAACTGTAAAGTAACAGAATGTGACATCATTAATAAAGTTATTTTTAGTAATTACTAAGATCACATAATTTTATGCTCACTACTTAAAAGAAAAATGTTAGAAAAAATTGTGGAGATGAAGGTTTCTCTAGCTTTCATATGATTTTTAAGAAACAGTATCTGTCAGCTGGATAGGTCTTAATACTTTTCCATTATAAAGAAGTTATATTTAACCTCACTAGTTAAAATAACATGGAATTTTCACACTCAAGAATATAGAAAATGTAAAAAGTATAACTAGAATATTAGATTGAAGTAGATAGAATGGAAGAAAAACATTTTCCCTATGATAGCCTTCTTTTTAAAAAAAATTTTTTTTAGTTATAGATGAACACAATACCTTTATTTTTACTTATTCATTTTTATGTGATGCAGAGCATCAAACCCAGTGCCTCATACATTCCAGGCAACTGCTCTACCACTGAACTACCACCCCAGCTTCTTATGATAGTTATTTGCTTTAGTTGTACACAATGCAATGCATTTATGTTTACGTGGTGCTGAGGATCAAACCCGGGCCGCGCGCGTGGTAGGCGAGCGTTCTACTGCTGAGCCACAACCCCAGCCCATGATAGTCTTTTAAGAAGAGATATTATGATACAACAATATGATTAGAAGGAAATAGTAAGTTCTGTATTTCTAAATAAAATGCCCAGGAAGCTAAAGTATGCTCCTGAATACTAATTTATTCATTTGTCCTGTATGTCAGGCTAATTTCATAAATGTGATCAGCTCTTTTCTTATATATTTAGCAAAATTACATTCCAAAGACCATTTATCAATAAATCATGAGTACCCCTAAGATTCAGGAAATAATACAAAGAGTTAATAAGTGGGATGTCATCAAATTAAAAAGCTTCTGCATGGCAAAGGAAATTATTAAGAATGTAAAGAAAGAACGTATAGAATGGGAGAAAATTTTGCTAGGTACTGTTCTGCCAGAGGATTAATATCTAGAATATATAAAGAACTCAAAAAACTTATCACCAAAAAGCCAATAACCCTATTAATAAATGGGCAAATGCGTTTAACAGTCTCTTTTCAAAGGAAGAAATACAGATGGCCAGTAAATATATGAAAAAATGTTCACCGTTAGCATTTAGGAAAAGAGAAATCAAAACTATGCTGAAATTTCATCTCACACTAGTACACTAGTCAGAATGGCAGTCATCAAGAATATAAATTCTAAAGGAGGATGTGGAGAAAAAGGAATACTCACATTGTTGGGATTGTAAATTAGTACAACCACCAAGAAAATTAGTATGGAACTTTCTCAAAAAAACTAGGAATGTGGGCTATGGTACTAGTCAATCCCTGCTACTAAAATAAATAAATAAAGGTATTGTGTCCATCTACAACTAATAAATAAATAAAACTAGTCATGGAACCACTGTATGACCCAGCAATACCACTCCTTGGTATTTATTTTAAAGAATTAAAGTCATGCAAAACATGCATACCCATGTTTATAGCAGGACAATGCACAATTAACAAATTATGGAACCAGCCTAGGTGTCCATGAACAGATGATTGGAAAAAGAAAATGTAGTGTGTTTTATATATACACAATGGCCATAAAGGAACATGAAAGTATGTCATGTGCAGAGAACTGGATGGAATTAGAGATGACTATGTTAAGTGAAATAAGCCAAAGGGTTGTATGCTTTCTCTCATATGTGGAAGCTACAGAAGAAAAAGGAAAAGAAATTGAGGGTATGGGTCTCATGAAAATCAAAAGGAGATCATTAGAGGAAAGGGAGCAGGGGATGAGAGGCAGAAGGGAAATAGGAAGTGCTGGAGAGTGATATTGGCCAAGTTATATTGTTATATTATATGCTTGTATGAATATGCATCAACAAGTCCCATCATTATGCATAACTATACTGTACCAGTACAAAATGCGTAAAGAGGAAAAAATAAACTGAAAAATTACTCTGACATGACCTAATGATACTTAAAAGCAGAGAGAGTGAATTCTGGGAAGACATGTTGAGCCAAGACATTTCACAGCATATTGAAGATAAGAAAGCAGGCCAAAACTACTTCTGCAGCATTGTGGGAGTTTATTTAACATTAGATATGACTAATGGAAGTTTTTGAATACCAGATTAGAAAGTTTAGATTTAATATAGTGGGAAATCTGGAATTTGAGCTACAATGAATGCGGTGTGGACGTGCTGTGTTTTATAAAGATGACTCTAGCAGCAGTAGACTTGAACTGTGGAGTGACAGTGGAAAGGAAAAAAATATCATAATTTTTGCAGAAATAAAGTTTTCAGACTTGCTCAAAATTGTAGCTAATTAGTAAATGGTGGAGCCATGACTCAAAAATCTGACTCTAATACCACCACACTATTCACCCTACAAAATAATATTGTTATGATTTTTTAATATCTGTTTATGAGGAAAGAAAAACATGTCTTTTCATTTTTTATGTCCTAGTGTCTTAGCATCATGCATATAAAAAAAAGTGGGTCCTTCCATTAGTTCAATCAATAAATATTTATCAAGCACTTACCAAGCATTGTGCTAGGATATACATACGGGTTCAGCTCTACTAAATATTGGCAGTTTTCTCAAATAATTGTAACCAACTTACACATCCACCAGTTTGTGAGGATTCCCCCTGCTCCACACTCTGCCAATTCTTGATAGTGTATGTCTTTTTTTCTTTCTTTTTTTTCTTTTTTTCAATTTAGCTCTTTTGGTGGATATATCAGTGTGGTAGGATTTTTGTTTGTTTAACATTGTAAAAATTAAGGTGAAATTTACATAACATAAAAATAACTTTTTAAAAGTAACGGTTTAGTGGCATGTAGTACATTCACAGTCTGTACAAGTACAAACTTTAGCTCCAAAACATTTCATCACCCTAAAAGAAGACTCTATACCTATCAAGCAGTTACTCCTCATTCCCATCAACCCATGCCAACCACCAATCTGTATCCTATCTCTGTGGACTTACTTATTCTGAATATTTCATATAAGTGGAATCAATAATATGCAACCTTTTGTTATGCCTTCTTTTGCCTAGCATATTTTGAGGTTTTTCCACACTGTAGCTACTAGCCATCCTTTTATGACTAAATAATATTCTCTCACCTCTAAGTATTTGTTTATCCATTCATCCACTGATGGACATTTGAACTACTCCTACCTTTTAGCCTTTGTGAATAGTGTTGCTGATGAACATGCATATACATCTATTTGAATTTTGAATGTATTCTTTAGTAGAATTACTGGGTCATATGGTAATTTTGTGTTCAGCTAAACCATTTTACATTCTCACTGACAATGTCTGGGCATTCGGTTTGCTCCATAACTTTGTCAGCACTTGTTATTTGTAGCTGCCTGACGTACAGCCACAATACTGCAGGAGGAGATTCGGTGGCACGAATCTATTATTCTTAGTCTCTTTCTTTCTCTTTATCTCTTTGGCTTCTAAGCTAAACTCTTTTTACTAAACTCTTTTCCTTATCTTACTAAGACTCTTTCTTCTTTTTCTCTTTGGCTTCTCATTCTTTCTCTAGCTCTTCTTTCTCTAGCTTCTCATTTCTTTCTCTAGCTTCTTCTGACCGAACTCTTAACCGCTCTGACTCTTATTTCTTCTTCTGACTACGTTCTGGCCGCTCTGACTCTTTTCTTCTTCTCCTACCCAAACTCTTCTTCTGACTGACCGACTGACTGAATGAATGGCTTCTGACCGCTTTCAGCCGGTTATATACCTTTAGCTTTGCGGGTGCGTCACGTGCATTTACAGGTGCATCACGTACATACTTAATGTATGATTATTATCAGGTGGAACTTATGGCTTCCAGCTAACCGCAATAGCCGTCTCCCTGATTGGGGCTCCTTCAGTTATCCCCATTTTTGTTGATCTTATTGCAGTTGTTATTATAACCATGAGTGTTATCTTATATGGTTTGGGTTTGCAGTCCCTGAATGACTAATGATTTTAAGAATATTTTCATGGATTTGATAGCATTCATGTATCTTCTTTGAAGAAATGCCCTTTTTGAATTGGGTTATTTTTCTTTCTGTTATTGAGTTCATTATATATTCTATGCAGATGCATGATTTGCAAATATTTTCTTACATTACATGTATATACATGTTTTATACTTTCCTCAAAAATGTCCTTCATGCATAAAAGTTTTAAATTTTGATGGAGTCTAATTTATCTACTTTTTCAATTGTTTGTTTTGGTGCCATATCTAAAAGCCCATTGTCAAATCTAAGGTCATGGATTTTACTACTTTGTTTTCTTCTATGAGTTTTTTGGTTTTACTTGTACTTAGGTTTTTGATCCATTTAACACCAAGTTTTATACATGGCATGAGTTAAAGGTCCAGCTTTATTCTTTTACCTGTGTCAAAAATCATTTGATCGTATATGTAAGGCTTATTTCCGGGCTCTCATTGCTACTCTGTTGGCCTATATGTCTGTCTTTATGCTAGTACCACACTGTTTTGATTATTGTAGTTTTGTAATAAATTTTGAAATCAGAGAGTGTGAATTCTCCAGGTTTCTTCTTTTTCAAAACTATTTTGTCTATTTCAGATTTCTTGACGTTCCATTAAATTTTAAGATAAAATTTTTTTTTTAGTTTTTGCTTTTTAAGGGTATTAGGATTTTATTGGGAATTGTATTGAACCTGTAGATCGCTTTGGGTGATCTTCCAATTCATGAATGTGGGACGTCTTTGTATTTTTTTCTCCTTTAATTTCTTTCAGCAGTGTTTTGTAATTTTCATTGTAGAAATCCTTTGCCTCCTTAGTTTTTTCCAAAGTATCTTATTCTGTTTGATGCTATTTTATTTAGTGCAGTACTGGGGATGAATTCAGGGGTGCTTTACCACTGAGCTACATCCCCAGTCCTTTACTATTCTTTTATTTTGAGATAGGATCTTGCCAAGTCTCTAAGCCTGGCCTTGAACTTGCAATCTTCCTGCCTTAGCCTCCCCTGCAGCTGGGATTACAGGTTTGTACCACTGTGCCTGACCTGGTTTGATGCTATTTTAAGTGGAATTTGTTTCTTCATTTTTCTTTTATAGATTGTTCACTGTTCATTATAGAAACACAACTATATTTTATGTATTGATCTTATACAATATTGCTACAGTATGATGTTCTGCAAATTTGCTAAATTTGTTTATCAATTTTAACAGATTTTTGGTGGGATCTTTAGGGTGTTTTACATATAAGATGATTATATCTGTGAGTAGAGATAATTTTAGTTCTTCCTTTTAAGTTTGGATTTCTTTTATTTCTTTTTCCTACACAATTTTTCTGGTTGGAATTTAGTCTTGTGTTAAATAGAAGTGGCAAAGTGGACATCCTTATCTTGTTCCTGATCAAAAGGGAAAAGTTTTTCAGTATTGTACTATTGAGAATGATAGTATGGTGTTTTTCCACTTATGACCATTATTATGTTCAAGTAGTGTGTTTGTCAGCTTTGTATCACTGTGACTTAGTACCTGAGATAATCAGTTTAAAATGAGGAAAGTTTTATTTTGTAATTTGAATCTGGAATGTCCCCCAAAATCTCGTGTGTTTAAATGTGGGGCTTTTGGGACGTGATTGGATCATGAGGGCTCTGACCTCATCAGTGGATTAATCCATTGATGGCTGATGGACTACTGGGAGGTGGAACCTAGTTGGATGAAGTAGATTATTGGGAGTAAGACTAGCAGGGTTTATCTTCTCTCCAGCCCCTTCCTCACTTTTTTTTTTCTGCTTCCCAGCTGCCAAAAAAGCTAAATAGATTTCCTCTGCCTCACCCTTCTGCCATTATTTCTCCCTTACCTCAAGCCCAGAGCAACGGATTCAGCCAATGATGAACTGAATACTCTGAAACTATGAACCAAAATACAACTTTCTTCTTCTAAGCTGTTCTTGTCAGATGTTTTGTTCACAGTGGTGAAAATCTGACTAGCACATTTGTCTCATGGTTTCAGTCCATGGTTGCTTGACCCTATTACCTTTGGGCCTGTGGCAGGGTAGTGTGTCATGGCAAGACTTCATGGTAGAGGAAATTGCTCATCTTGTAGGTGAGAAGCAAAGAAAAGGAGGGAGTGGGATCTTGATATTCCCTCAAGGGCGCACATCTAGTGAACTTACTTCCTTCCCTACTCCCACTTCCTCAAGGTTCTACCACCTCCTAGAAACTCTTTAGACTGGCGGCCAGGCCTTCAATACATAGGCCTGTGGGGTGCACTCATCCAAACCATCATAGGTAGTTTCTTCTGTTTTTGGATGTTTTTTTCATGAAAAAATGTTGAATTTCATCAAATGTTCTACATCAGTTGAGACGATCATTTTTTTCTTTCATTCTGTTATTGTGGTGTATTTTTTTAATATTTATTTATTTGCTTTTAGTTGTACACAATGCGTTTTTACGTGGTGCTGAGGATCAAACCTGGACCACGCATGTGCTAGGCGAGCGCTCTACCACTGAGCCACAACCCCAGCCCCTATTGTGGTGTGTTATGTTGAGAGGTTTTCTTATATTAAACAACTTGGCTTCCCTGGAATAAATCCTATTTGTTTTGGTGTATAATGGTTTTAATGTACTTTTGTCCTTTTTTGCCAGTATTTTTTAAAAAATATTTTTTGCATCGATATTTATAGGTATAATGGCCTGTAATTTTCTTCTCTTATGAAGTCTTTGACTTTGGAATGAGGGTAATACTGGCCTCATAAAGTGTGGTAGAAAATATTCCCTTCTCTTCAGTTTTTTGGAAAACATTTAGAAAGATTGAATTATTTGCATTTTTTTTTTTTCTGTTTCAGTCAGTTTTTGGTTTATTAGTTTTGTCTTTTTAAAGAACCAACTTTTTGTGTAATTGATTCTATTGTTTTCCTGTTCTATATTTCATTTTCATTTCTTCCTACCTCTTGCTAGCACTGGGCTTAGTTTGATATTTTTTTCCTAGCTTCTTTAAGAGCTTTTCATATTGGCACATATTAATTATAAAGAATGGTGGGCTTCATTGTTATATTGGTGTATGCATATAACATTTGATCAAATTCACTCCCTACTATTCCTCTTTTCTCCCTTTTTCCTTCTCCCTTATTCCCTTCCTCTATCTCCTTGGTCTCCCTTCTATTTTCAAGGCATTTTCCCCCTTTTCTTTCTTTCTAACTAGTTTCTCCATAAAAGAGAAAACATGACACTTGTCTTTCTGAATCTGGCTTATTTCACTTAATAGATGTTCTCTATTTCATCCATTTTCATGAAAATTACATAATTTCATTTTTTTCCTTTTCCCCACCAACCATGTGTTCCTTTTACTCCTCATCCTCACCAGAATTTATTGTTATTTGTATTCTTGCTAATTGCGTTTCTGACTAGAGTAAGATAGTAGTTTTTGGCCTCAAGGACCTCCACTTGAGTGCGGCCAGGCCCCACATCAGTCCAGCTGACCTCTGCCCGAGCACAGATGGGCCCAGGTCAGCCCCGCTGACCTCTGACTGAGTGCAGGCTGCCCAAGGACAGCCCTGAGGACCTTCACTTGAGTGCGGCCAGGCCCAAGTTAGCCCCGCTGACCTCACACCAAGTCCAGGTGGCACAAGGACAGCCCCACCGACCTCCCCTCTAGAACCGGTGGTCCAAGGACAGTCCCGAGGACCTCCGCTTGAGTGTGGCTAGGCCCAGGTCAGTCCCCCTGACTTCTGCTTAAGTGCAGCCAGGCCCAGGTCAGTCCCGCCAGCTTCCGCCTGCTCAGGTGGGCCTAGGTAAGCCCAGCCGACACCCGCAGAGCTCAGGCAGGCCTAGGACAGCTTCACTGACCTCCGCTTAGACGACTGCCTCTTCCAATCAGCAGACCACTGCAGGAGCTCAGATTCAACCAGTTCGGCCCACACCAACCTGCTTGGGACCCAGCCCCAGAGTAGGTCCAGAGTCCACTACCTCACCCCCACCTGGGAGCACAGCCTAATCTACTTCCATCTTTTTTTTTTTTTTTCAAATTTATTTTTTATTCTAAGTTGTTAGAAATGACAGCAGAATGTATTACATTTCATATTATACTTATAGAGCACATTTTTACATATCTCTGGTTGTATACAAAGTATATTCACACCATTCGTGACTTCATATATGCACTTAGTGTTCCACTTCCATCTTGAGACACTGCAGACATAGCCATAGCCTTCCCGACGCAGTAGCCCCTACCTTTTGACAACAGATAGGGCCTAAAAGCAGCCGCAGCTCAGAGCAGGCATCCCAAAGACATTAGAAGTTCCACCCTATCAGCCCCATCTCTGAAAGACATTGCATTCATTTTGGGTCACCTTCACTGTTATCTCAAGTTACCTCTGCTACTGTCGACACCACCTTTAGTTACAGTAGCGTACATCAAGGGATACCTGCAGGTTCTGAAAACCCAACATTAAGGGGAGGCACAGACAGCCTGCATAGATATTACAAGAATATAGGGTAGAAACTGTAATATCTCAGATCTACACTGTGAGAAAGGAAGGTAAATAGACAACATGAAAAAACAAGAGAGGAAAGTACCCCAAACAAACCAGGATACTACAATAACAGAACCCATGCTCAGCAAAGTAAATGAAATGTCAGAGAAGGAGTTCAGAAGGTTCATAATTAAAATGATCTGTGAATTAAAGAATGACCTAATTGAGCAAATACAGGCAAAAATTGATCACTACAACAAAGATATAAGAGAGCAAATACAGGTAGCAAAAGATTACTTCAAAAAAGAGATAGAAACTCTGGGAAAAAAAAAGAAAAGAAATCCTTGAAATGAAGGAAACAATTAACCAAATAAAAAAAACACAATAGGGCTGGGGTTGTGGCTCAGCGGTAGAGTGCTTGCCTAGCATGCGTGCAACCTGGGTTTGATCCTTAGCACCACATAAAAATAAATAAAGGCATTGTGTATAACTAAAATAAATAAATAATATTAAAAAAAACACAATAGACAGCATCACCAACAGACTAGATCTCCTAGAAGAAAGAACTTCAGATAATGAAGACAAAGTATATATCTTGAAAATAAAGTTGACCACACAGTGAAGATAGTAAGAAACCATGAATAGAACATCTGAATTGTGGGACAGCAACAAAAGACCAAATCTAAGAGTAATTGGGATAGAGGAAGGCACAGAGTTTCAAACCAAAGGAATGCACAATCTCTTCAATGAGATAATATCAGGAAATTTCCCAAGCATAAAGAATGAATTGGAAAACCAAATACAAGAGGCTTACAGGCCACCAAATGTACAAAATTACAACAGATCTACACCAGGACACAGTATAATGAAAATGCCTAGCATACAGAATAAGGATAGAATCAAAAAGGCCGCAAGAGAGAGGAATCAGATCATATACAGGGGGAGACCAATTCGTATCACGGCAGACTTTTCAACTCAGACACTCAAAGCCAGGAGATCATGGAACAACAACATATACCAAGCTCTGAAAGAAAAGGGGTGCCAACCAAGAATCTTATATCCATCAAAATTAAGCTTTAGATTTGAGGACAAAATAAAAACTTTCCATGATAAACAAAAGTTAAAAGAATTTCCAACTAGAAAGACAGAACTAAAGAACATCCTTGACAAAATATTCCATGAAGAGGAAATGAAAAACAATGATGAAAATCAGCAGAGGGAGTTAGTACACTAAAGGAAAAACCAATCATAGGAGAAACTATGTCAAGTTAAATACCAAAAATAAACAAAAATATCTGGGAATACAAATTGTGTCTCAACAATAACTATGAATGTTAATGGCCTAAACTCACCATAGACTAGCAGATTGGATCAAAAAAACAGACCCAACAATATGCTGCCTCCAAGAGACTCATCTCATAGGAAAAGACATCCACAGGCTGAAGATGAAAGGTTGGGAGAAATCCTATCACTCACATGGACTGAGGAAACAAGCAGGGGTTTCCATCCTCATATCAAATAAAGTAGACTTCAAGCTAAAGTCAATCAAAAGGGATAAAGAAGGACACTACATACTGCTCAAGGGAACCATACACCAACAAGACTTAGCAATTATATATGTCCCCAAAAATGGAGCATCCATGTTCATCAAACAAACTGTTCTCAAGTTTAAGAGTCAAATTGACCACAACACAATAATTCTTGGAGACTTTAACACACCCCTTTCCCCACTGGATAGATCTTCCAATCAAAAACTGAACAAAGAAACTATAGAACTCAAAAATACAATAAACAACTTAGACTTAACTGACTTACATAGAATATTTCATCCTTCAGTGAGCGAATACACTTTATTCTTAGCAGCATATGGATCCTTCTCTAAAATAGACTATGTACTATGCCACAAAGCAACTGTAAAAAAAAAAAAAAAAAAAAAAAAAAAACTTATAAAAAAGTTCTAAAAACAACTTATAAAAAAATAGAGATACTACTCTGCATTGTATCAGACGATATGGAATGAAATTAGAAATCAATGATAAAATAAGAAATAAAAGCTACTCCAACACCTGGAAACTAAATAATATGCTACTGAATGAACAATGAGTTGCAGATGAAATCAAAGAGATTAAAAAATTCTTATAGGTGAATGAGAACACAGACACAACATATCAAAGTCTCTGGGACACTATGAAAGTTCATTGCATTGAGTTCATTCCTCAAAAGAAGAAAACGTCAACAAATAAATGACTTAACTTTACATTTCAAAGCTCTAGAAAAAGAACAATCCAACACCAAAAGTGGTAGAAGACAGGAGATAATTCAAATCAGATCTGAAATCAATGAAATTGAAACAAAAGAAACAGTTGAAAAAATTGACAAAAGAAAAAGTTGGTTCTTTGAAAAAATAAGTAAAATTGACAGACCCTTAGCCAGGCTAACAAAGAGAAGAAGAGAGAAAACTCAAATTACTAACATACATGATGAAAAAGGAAATATCACAACAGACACTACAGAAATACAGAAGATAATTTGAAATTATTTTGAAAACTTGTACTCCAATAAAATACAAAACATCGAAGGCATCGACAAATTTCTAGAGTCGTATGATTTGCCCAAATTGAAGCAGGATGATATACACAATTTAAACAGACCAATTTCAAACAATGAAATAGAAGATGCCATCAGAAGCCTACCAACTAAGAAAAGCCCAGGACCGGATGGATACACAGCCAAGTACTACAAGACTGTTAAAGAAGAACTAATACCAATACTCTTCAACCTATTTCAGGAAATAGAAAAAGAGGGAGCACTTCCAAACTTATTCTCTGAGGCCAATATCACCCTGATCCCAAAACCAAAGACACATCAAAGAAAGAAAGCTTCAGACCAGTATCTCTAATGAACATAGATGAAAAAATTCTCAATAAAATTCTGGCAAATTGGATATAAAACCATATAAAAAACGTAGTACACCACGATCAAGTGCAGTTCATTCCAGGGATGCAAGGATGGTTCAACATACAGAAATCAATAAATGTAACTTATTACATCAATAGTCTTAAAGATAAGAACCATATTATTATCTCAATAGATGCAGAAAAAGCATTCGACAAAATACAGCTGCTTCATGTTCAAAACACTAGAAATCTAGGGATAACAGGAACATATCTCAACATCATAAAAGCTATCTATGCTAAGCCCCATGCCAACATCATTCTAAAGGGAGAAAAATTGAAAGCATTCCCTCCAAAAACTGGATCAAGAAAGGGATGCCCTCTTTCACAACTTCTATTTAACATAGTATTTAAAATGCTGGCCAGAGCAATAAGACAGACGAAAGAAATTAAAGGGATACAGATAGGTAAAGTAGAACTCAAATTATCACTATTTGCTGACGATATGATTTTATACCTAGAAGGCCCAAAAAAAAATTCCACCAGAAAACTTCTAGAACTCATAAATGAATTCAGAAAAGTAGCAGGGTACAAAATCAACACCCATAAATCTAAGGCATTTCTATATATCAGTGACA